>OY365808.1:34791555-34809055 GCA_959347315.1 Bimastos eiseni | reverse complement strand
AACTAATATGATTTGATGAATTAAAGCTAAACTAAAACAAAAATTATTTGCTGAATAAAAGCTAAGCCGAAACTAAACTGATTCGACGAATAAAAAGCTAAAACAACTCAATGAATAAGAACTAAACAAAAACTAAAATGAGTCAACGAATTAAAGGTAAACAAAAACTAAACTGATTCGATGAATAAAAGCTAAACTAAAACTAAAATAATTCGATGAATAAAAGCTAAATTAAAACTGCAAGGGTTGGGCACATGACCAAAAACTCAAGACCAAGAGAGGTCCAAGACCAAGACCGAATGGCCCGAGACCAAGACCAAGACCGAGACTGATGGTCCGAGACCGATGGTCAGAGACCAAGACCAAGACCGATACTCTTTTTCATAAACGATTCAATGTATTAAGACGCTAAAACGGAATACACGTTTACGTGCTCCAATTGTTGATTTATGCAGAGCAACTTTAAAATGGACTTCCACCGCTGTCAACATAAATATACGACTAAGTGAGACTTGATTCCACCGCTGTCACGCCTTCTTCTGTCGCAGGTCTCTTCTTGAGTATGATTGACGCATGCGGAACGCTACGCACGCAGGAAATTTGAGCGCTATAGGCCTACAAATTTCAACTCAAACTCAATTAGTCGCTATGCATCGAGACACGCAGGGACCTTCACGGGGTAATACATAGATTAAATTGGTTGAAAATAACACCTTTCAGCAAGTTGCTGTGGAGGAATTGAACCCTGACCCCAGAGACCTTGAGATTGTAGCTGGAACAACGACCGCAGGATACGTGTGGATTCATGTACCCTGGTAATAAGAAGTAAACTCTTAAAGCTGCCAAAGCTAAGGCATCTAACGAAGGTATCAGCAGCCGCGTACCTCGGCGATGAAACCTTTTAGAGGCTTTGAAATGCAGACCTCTTCTTCTCTTTTACCCTTCAGGCTTCCACATCAGAGCAGCGCTAGAGTTCTGATGTCGAGGAATAAGATCTTGCGACATCTATCGAAGCGGCGACAACAAACGCTGCGGGAGATCATTCTATATTATACATGTAGGTGTTTTGAATTGTTAGCAATGAATTTCCACGACGACTGTGTCGTGACTTGAACTGAGAAGGGTTTTTAGGAGTAGACGACTCGTGCCGTTGATACAAGAATCCAATACATACCGAAAGGTTCTTAGACGTCACGAGCTAACGCTCAGCATATATAATATATTATATATATATATATAATATGCATAATATGATATATTGTATGCACTTATCAAGTCTCATTAATTCACATATTTATGCATATATATATATGATATATGTATACATTAAACATATGTGATATATGTAAACATGCATGTTTGTGTTTCATTTGATGTTTCAACATCCTGAAATAGCCCATACTATAGATCGCATGATTTGTGGCGTTGCGTGACAATTGACTTGTCCCTACCGAGGTATTGTTTTCATGGAAAACAATAATTTTCTGCTACTCATCTGTATGCTCGAAATCTGCTTTGACACTCATGGGTCTGTTAAGCTTATTCCTTCCTAGCACGTGGGTTGTATCTCACGGAGAAACCGAGACGTCGTTCGATGCTCCTTGATTATAATTAAATGCGCAAACGTATTAGCAGAAACGATTAACATTAAACATGAATTGAAGAGAGTTCATGCTTCACTTTCGACAAAAAGACTTCATTTGCCGGCTCAAATCCTTTAAGAGATTGGCTGCTTTATCGTCCCTCTAATGCTTCCTGCTTGGCAGTCAGTTAGCGAAGGCCGTCCATTTCGGTCCTTATTGACACCTTTCCTTCCACCTGTAAATTCTGTCAGCGCTGCCCATTGCCCACCTGTCAATCATCCCTCTACTGAGTGAACGCCATTGCCCGTCTTTGGCATCTCTTTCTGTCTCCACACGTCAATTATCTCTAGCTATCTCTGCAGGTCAGTCCTTTGTCTCTCTACCCCATATCTATCTTTCTCTATATCTTTGAAATTTTATTACAGATATGAATATACGTTTGTAACTAAATGCTCAAGCAAAGAAGTTGGACCATTGATATAATCAGAGGTTCAAAGAAACAAGCAGTTGGCCTAAATAATCAAATTTACAACTTAAAAATAAAATCTACATTTGAATGAAAAATAATGACATGCCTGCCCTTATTTCACTACAATGTCTATAGCTATCATTCTGCAAACGCCATAGTGACAAAATAATTCATACAATACGACGACAGCCTTTTCTCACGACTAACATCGTGATTCAGAGATAACTGTCAATTTCAGGTTGCGGTTAAAGGCCGACCCATTTGCACAGATGTCACTAGACCATAAGTATATGCAACGCTGACTTGTCAATCTAGGAACCATTAAGGCGAACGAAATGATCACGCGCTCCGTTTGCATATTGAGTTCTCCTAATATAATGATATAATATAATGAACACTCCCCCGACGTCACACACACACACATTAGGCTTCCATCGCATTTTGCACACTCTACGGGGCGCACACATCTCCCTCCGTTAAGAACGCCCAGAAATAACAGTCCCATCGTTACCGAGATCTGCCTTTGCTGTTCCTTCGATCTATTCAGATGTTAGACTGAATAACAAACCATATTTGCCTAGGATTAATGTATACGGCGTGCATCTCCCATAGAATGCGATGATTCAATGCAGACCGCACTGTTCTAAATTCCGCTTCCTCTACAACTCCAGCAAATTTCCTCTGTCTTCCGTTTTGTTCGTTGACGCAAAGACTCTTCTGATGGCAAAGAGATCGAAGCAGGAGCTGCCATATTTACTGTCGGATATTCAATTTTATCAGCATATCACGCTTCATATTTTGTAGTTTTCAGTTCAGCAATGTAGATCTTTGCAAAAGCAATCGCCGCTGTCTCCAAGTATATAATATATATATTATATATAATATATATATTATATATAATATATATATTATATATAATATATATATTATATATTATATATATATTATATATAATATATAATATATATATATTATATATATAAGACTTATTCCACACGCAGGTTCGAATGGTATCGGATGAAAGAGAATATTTGTTAAATGCATTGCATCGAAATTGGAAAGAAAGAGTTAAAGCAGCGTTAGCCATACAAATGGGAGATAGCAGAGCGGAATAAAGTAGACTTGCTTCATCCTACTTCATCATTGCATTCGACAGATCGAGATGAACTATGTATCGGCTGAACCATGGCCAATGACGACGATGTGCAGATAGAAATGTAAAGAACGAGGAAGAGTAGAACAATGGTCTTCTGTTCAAACACTGAAACATTCGGCGGAAATGAGCATTAGGACGCTAACAATATTTGCGTCTGCAATTAAACTTCCGCCTGGTGGGAAAATCGACCCAGCTGATACTTTTTAGCTGTCGTCCCAAAACAATCATTCCGTGCTGATTTATATATATATATATATATATATATATATAGAAAACACAACGATAACTTACAACATCAAGAAAGTAGTAACCTAAACTTGTAAATGGCACTACATCATTCAGAAACAGCGTACATGGAATGTCATACACAAGTGAACGCTGAGAGATCTTCTTACTCATTTCGATCCTTCTGACATCCATCTCATCTGAGAGGTCAATTAATTCTTTATAGCATAAATGCAAAGGCATGAAATATGTGACAGGGATGCATCGATGTGCTGCCCACTCACTCATCAGATGGTGGGCAACACTTTGGAAGCCAATGGCTGTGGAAGTCGTTCGCCTCATTAGTCTTATGACCGATACGCCATTTTCAGTTTATTTCATCGTGCACTAGAAAGGTTCAAGTAGAAGTAGAAGCCAGTGCATTAACGATGTTTCAAGACGATTTTTTTACTACAGGGAAATAGAACGAAACACTACAAGGATCAGATCATAATAGCTATGTATGATATTGCTGCAAAATACCTGATCCCTTTGCCAAGTGGGTGTTTAATGCATAATAATGACGTTTGTAATTTTCAAATTATTTATTATTCAACACATACAGTGCGCTACTTCAGATATAAAAATAACGAGATGCGACAACATCAACTCTGGTGACGTCTGGTCTAATAGTCACACAATAGGACCAGTCACTGAATGCCACAATAGCAATCTGATCGGACTATACTATGACGATCGAACATTTTCAAATAGGTAGGGCCTACTGTTCATGGGCATTTAAGCCGAATAAGTCCTGTCTGTTCAAAAACATCATTTCCAAAAGCCGTGAATATAATTTCAGCTATAAGTATAGTCATGGTCGCTAGCAGGTAATAATAATAACAACAACAATTTATAGGGAGCAGTAAACGCGGCCTTAGCCATTACAAGGGCGCCGAATCGGTAATGAGTCAGACAGCAGACAACAGCTAACTTTATACGAGACAAACAAGGCAGTTATGAGAACAAATTCGCAGAAAACGATATATTACATAACATTTGAATAAAAATAATGCGTACAAAAGCGAGATGTAAAGTTAGGGAGAAAGAACATTTGCGAAAACTCTGTTTTGCCGTAAGCCCTTCTTATGCCTAAACAAAATCAATGGATTGGATTGGATGTCGTATGAACCATTAAGTTGGGACATTGAACTAAAGCAATGCGCATCTCTGACTTTCAATATATACCTTGAAGCTAGAGCCGTAGGCCTATACCTAGTTGTAGGCTCTTATAATGCCTTTGTAGGAAGGTAAAGAAGGTAACTTTTCCAGATCTACCTGGTATCTATGCAGGTTTTAAACTCCCGGACAGTGACATTTCTCCTATTGATAAGAAGATAGAAGATGAGCAGAAATTGTCCTTACCTTTGACACACCTGTACGTGGCCTCAAGGTACGATTTGAAGTCTTTAGCGCACGGCTGCGCCACGGAGTCCATCGTCGCCACCAGAAATGAACAATTCTGTTTTCCGGAGCAAAGGCCGCTGATGTATGACGTCACGTCTGCGTAGCAGCCCATTGCGTGCGCATAGTCTGACGTCACGCATCGTCCCGACTGCATTCGGCCATAGAGGGCGCGACGTATCAGAATTATTTCGTCATTGGAGCAACGAGCTGAGAACTTCTCATAGCCACAGTAGTCACTGATGACGTCTACAACAACAACAACATCAATAAATACTAGTCAGCCACTATCAGCGCATGAAACAAAATAAGATGCAATCAGCACATTCAGCAGAATGGTTTTATTATGTTTCTGTTCACTAAGTTTATTTTCATCGTCATTATTATTATTATTATTATTATTATTATTATTATTATTATTATTATTATTATATATGTTTCACATTATGCTGTTATCGCCCATGATGAGCTAAGTGAGTGTTGGCAATGTCCCGAAGAGGCAGGCGGCGTTCCCACGCTGAAGAACAACCGAGATACGTTGGAACAGAAATGACGTCTCCATTGGATCGTGGGTTGCAGCACTCGTTCGACTACCCAACTCTGAGATGAACTGCAGTCCTTCACTGCTCCAAGCGCCGCCGGATTCCAAGGAGAGGGCTACGAAGTCGTGGGTGTTGGTTATGGTGGAATACTTGGCCCTCTTCGTCTTAGCTGCGCGTTCGGCTGCTTCGCCAGCTCTGATAGATGTGTCAACAAGATGTGACTTGGCGCAGGTGTCGGGCACTGTCACATCCCATGCCAGACATCGACCACGTGTCCAAGGAATGAGCGTGACGCCGTCCGGTCGCTTTCCATCTTCTCTTACCAAGCCGAGAGGTTCCTTTTGCGCTGGAATCTTCGCCCTGCCAAGAGCTCTCCAGAGGACATCGTTCAACATGCTATGTCGTTGATGTTTTCCGCTGCCTCTTCTACAAATTAGTCTATGGAGCCCTTTTGCGTCGACGCTCTCTTGACATTGGTGACACAAATGTGGCTCGCAGAGCGTCGTTCCTAGCCTCAACCCGGCTGCCAGTCGTACATCCTCGTTTGAGAGGCGCAGGCCTAGGGCAGTCACAGGGGGCGCTAGCATCCAGTCTCCAGAATGGAGACTGGATGCTAGCGTGAGGCCAGCAGGCGAGCACGGTCGCATGGATTGTTATTGGAATCCAGCAGACCTTTCCATGCCTTGTCTGTGAATCGGAGGTCCCATTCTTTCTGGCGATGACTCGCTGCTCCTGTTGGTGGTTCTGCATCTGTCAGGGTCTTCCAAGCGTTGAGTGCTGAACTCGCAAGTTCATATGGTTCCTCAGCAGACTCTGTTGGTAGGATGCATGCCTGGAGTTCGCTTGTACTAGCAGCAGAAGCCAGAAAGGCAGAAAGTGCCAGCGTAGATGCACAACGAACTCCCAGACCACCATCTCTCACCGGCAAAGAAGCCTGGAGCCAGCGGTCATTGTCAAGGTCCACATTTAAAATGGTTGACAGCCCTTCTCTCAGCAGTTGATCAAACCGAGCCAAGCCCGGGCAATCAGCGCAGACGGCTGTGCGCAGAATGTACAAGAGCTTCGGTACACTTAGTCTGTTTCTCAGCAGAACCAAAGCGTCATGTGTATAAAGCAAGGACAATCTTCCGATTGCCCTCTCGAGGTCATTATTACTATTATTATTATTATTATTATTATTATTATTATTATTATTTTTGCTGTTGTTATTACTATTATTATTTATGCCCCGAGGTATACAGGGTCCCTCAGGGACTTAGAGATTGCTACCTATTATGCAATTTGTCAGGAAATGTTCCTATTCGTCGCTATTATTATTATTATTATTATTATTTAAGATGACAGAAAGCGCTTCGTCGTCTCATGATTCACCAGCATAGTTAAGCATGATCATTGATCATCAAATAAAGTCATATTAATTAGGTCTATTAAGGTGAGCACGAACACAATAGGAGAAGAATCAGATATAATATTATCAGGTATATTGTATACTAATCGAAGATTCACACACGATTCACACAAGCATTTGCGAAGATCTTAAACAGGGAGAGTGACTAAAATTGTAGCAATTCGAATGTGTCGAGGTTCGATTGAAAAGAAGAGATCAAACTGTACAAAGAAAACATTGCGTCAAAAGGTCAAAAAGGTCGTTCCAGTCTAAATATTAATATCAAAATTGTCTGCCCGTCCTAGGACGGTAATATTTACCATTCTTCACCATTCCACCTCATCTTTCTCTCCCTTTCCTCTATCCAGCCCGTGTTAGTGTTGTCACCTCCTCCACTGCCCCTAATCAACTCCTCATTCCTCCCATTTCTGTTCCTCGCTCTTCCGTCTGCCCCTCCACTACCAATTCCCTCGTTCCTAATCCCCTTCTCTTTCTCTTCTATCTTAGTTGCCCTCCATCTAAAAGTACTCTTTCCATCCTTCCACTTCCCTCCTCGGCCATTCTCTCACATCGCTCCCTCCTCACCCCTCCCACTCCGCTGACCCAACCTGCTTCCCTTTTCCTCGGCCCCTCTCCTCCCTGCATTATCCCATCCGCCTACCCTGCCTCCCCAGTCTCGTCCTTCCTTCCCTCCCACCCTTCGTCCCATCCCCTTACTTCTCTTACTCCACATCTTTTCAACATCCTCCTCTTTCTCCACCTTCTACTCCACCTCAGCCTCTTCCTCACCTTCATCTCCGCCTCCTTCGCATCTTTCTCCTCCACTTTCTTACTCACTGCGTCATTCGCTAGACGGCGATTTCGGAGGCCCATCACCTAAACCGTGCGCAACAGCGTAACGTTACAGAGCGAGCGACATATCTCTTCCATTACGTTATTAATATCCAGTGTCGTCCCGATGGCCAAACAAACACCTCTGATTTTCTACTCGCATGAATCCTGCGGCACATTTAGAAACACGTCTCCATCTGCGAAATGACTTGAATTTACTTAATTAACTTTGTTGCATTAAATTTCACGCTCTCTTTAATTTAATCTGCGCCACAAAACTCATCCTATGCTTCTAAGTTTATAAAAAGTTATATCTTAGAAAGAATACAGTTCTATCGCTAGATGAATCAAGCGATGCGCCGATGCTTTGTGAAAGCCAAACGAGCAATTAATTTCACATATGCAGTAAAACGCCAGATACATTGAAAATAGGGCTTTTGCAACTGAAGTTCTAAGTAGGACATATACGTTGTTATTCTGAAAATAAAACTTTGAATCTTATAATTAAGTAGTTCCGTACGAACTCGAGTACAGAATGATTTACATGTCAATTGTCGTCAGTATCAAAAACCGATTTTCATCTTGGATTGGCTGATGGCCCTGTTGTTCGGCGATAATTATGGTGAAAATAGCGTACGCTCTCATTTCAGCAGACGGCAAGACACGAAAGACGTTTCGAGTGACACGATCCTATTTAAGGCAGGCAGCAACTGATTCGTGACAATCCACAAATGACGGAATGGTCACGCTTGCTTGCTTCTTCATGCCACCAAAACCGTACGAGACGGTTCTTAGCAACACTTTGCCAGACGACTTCTCACAATAATTCAGATTAAGCGTTTAGACTATACGCATTGATTCAATCAAATACCAGATGATTTTGAAAGCGTTATCTTACGAAGTGATCTTGAATCATAAGCACCAAATTTATGTAGGCCCAAATATATGATAACATATAGGCTGATATAGCCCTCATCATAGATTGGAAATATGAATGGCACACAGTTGATATTATAATTATTCTATATACGCTATAGATGTTACTTTAGCCTTGCATTATATACATATATATATATATATATATATATTCCATATAGACATAATATTCTACATTATAGGCTTTATAAGCTATAACATATAAGGCCATGCATAGGCTAGACACTATAGATGTCGCCTTAGCCATGCATTATAGTCTATATATTCTATATGGGCCTACATACATAAACCCAAATATATATATACATATATATATATATATGCTATCCATATTGCATCCAAAGTGATGAGATTTGTTCGAAACGGCTACGCTAGATGTCGAGACATAATTTCCCAGCGGTATGGGGCGCCGTGGATTGGATTTTGAAGATGTCAAACCGAAGTTTATGAGTTGATCATTGATTTGCTCGTCTGGTTTCAACATGGACCATTCATAGAGTTCAGGTCTCTATTTACATCTATAGCGTTTCTTATTAATAGGTCTTTATGCATTAGTATACGGATACTGTCTGAGTTCGTGCGAGACATATCGGAGCTCAGATGTAGTCTCAGTCTCAGGAGACACTAAATACCGGTAATAAATTAGCAGATGGCTTAAATTTGGCGAGTGACGTAACGACTCAATTGATTAAGCCCCATGTTTATTGACTGACTAAGTTGCTTAGATTTATCAACTGCCATGGCTGCCGACGTTATATCGACTTATAATCGAACAATATAATGCATCTTACCGCAGTCGTTACTGAGCCGTGCCGTGCCGTCATTTTAGTGGGCATAAGATGCGACCCATCTTGGCTGTATATATATGGGCCCAATATGGGAATATGGGAGCTAGATGGGCTCCGCTCCAAGTGGAAATTTTGATAGACCAGTGAAAGCGACATCACCTATATCATTGTACGCCTAAATAGACCCAAAAGCAAGATTTCTCTAGAAAGTGCGAATGCGCCGTTCATCACGCTTTCCAGAGAAATCTTGCCCCTGGGTCTATTTATGCGAACAATGATAGAATATTTCCAACAATAATTATCACAAACGTAATAATTATTATCAAATTTCCTGGCTTCATCTCTAGTTATAGCGCTGTTCAAATACATCTAAGTATAAGCGCATAGTCAACGATACTATATATATGCATATATATATATGCATATATATATGCATATATATATATGCATAGAAGACGTGCATCACGTGTCAGGTATCGTAGCACTACCGAAGTGTTAGCAGTAGGGATACCTACATGTATGTAATTTATTATAGTTATAGCTAGTAAAACATATGGGCAGCAAAATTGCATGTATTCAGTGACTATAGTTTGTGATCTGATAACGACTGACTTGTTAGCATTAGTTTATAAATTGTTCTTTACCATGGACCTTTGTAAGCAGTCTTTGCTTTTGCCCTTCTGCTGACAAATCATGTGGACAAAGACGATAGCAGCCGATTGCTTAGCGACAGGTTGCTACGTGAGGTCTTGCATGTTCTGACAGTCTGTCACGGCAGCATAATCTAAATGTAGCTTTCAGTTAAACGCCCTGATCACAAATTTGAGAGATTATTGAAGCTGAGTATCTTACCACGGGATATTTCGAAAAATAATATGCTTCACTGCACCATTCGTACTCAGTGTGGTCCAGTTCCAGTGCAACAAATCTAACATGATATTATTATGTGTCAGTCAGAAGCATGAAAGACAATATCTTCTGAATTTGTGCGTTTGTCTGTTCGGGCGAATGGCGGCGGGGACTACATCGATCAAATAAGCGAAGAAAGGCATCTACATAAATGCCAGTTTATACCTCATCTCACAGTGATAAAATGCTTTGATATTTCAAGTACAGAATAAATAAGTAAGGATGCGCATTAAATTAAATTGCTTTAAGATAATGCAATACGTGTAGTTCGAAATCTTATGAACTAGGCCTATATACGGCAATTGCTTTTGCTATTTTTATCATTTTGGGCGCCTAAATATGAACAGCATAATCAATCAATCAATCAATCAATCGATCGATCATTCGATCGATCGATCGATCGATCAATCAATCAATCAATCAATCAATCAATCAGTGCTTCATTGTTCGAAAACAAAATACATCGTGCACAATATAATCACGGTAACAGATAAATCACTTTGTGGTGAAAATATTAGAGATGCACGCCATAGACGAGAATGAAAGGGTGTTAGAATAATTAAGATAAGGCTGTGAAAAATGAGAAAAACTCAGACACGTTTGAAGAATCCAAGAGAGATAAGGCGGCCACACGAGGGTCCACTTGACAGTGAAAGACGGAGAACGGAAAGGTTGTGCTAAGGTTTTATATTTCGAAAATGGCGTCAGGCAGAAATCGGAAGATGGACGACTGGATTGAAATGTATGAACATGTATGAACATGTATGAACATGTATGAACATGTATGAACATGTCAAGTGAACGATCGCTTAATTGATTGCCGACAAAACCAACGAGATGTCGACTGTGGGAATAAAAGCGACGCACAACGAACAAGACGTGGATTAATGGATTCCTTCTAACGCATGCCACCGACGGATTGGAACAGCAGTCTGGCTGGATGATAGATAATCCGTGTAATGTAGATTAACGTCAGGAATTGTAAGATGATCCTAAACGCTATCAGGTATGAAATTTCGTCATGATGGAAAAACAACCAAGAATAGTTGATTTAGCGGCTTAAGAAACAAAGTTTGATGACACAACGAGTGTGGCGCTATAGTAATGCCACTGACCAAGATGACGGCGACGACAGAAATGATGATTCTCATGTTAATTGTGATGGTGAATATGGGAATATTTGAGTGAACATTTAGTGGTGCTGACGAAAGAAAAAGAATACGAAATCAAGATGAAGAAGAAGTAGACGAGGTAGAAGAAGAAAGTGACTAAGAAAAATTAGTAGAAGAAGAAGAAAAAACAAAGAAGGTGAATAACAATGAGATCCACCTCAATGCTGTCCAACCAGCCACCCACAGGTTGATTTTAAGCAGCACCTTAGCGTTTTCACAATTTTGCGAAATGTGTAGAGTGTAGTAAAAATAATAAAGACAAAGTGACAGACCTACTAATCGTTCGTAACTTGCATTATAATCTGACGGTGGGATGCCTCGATAGATTAGTCTTTTTCAAAACAGAGATAGAGCTCTGGCGTGTTAAACACGCGGGCTCATCATTTAACAATGCAGAGATAAAATCCAGTCCCAAGGCGCACTAAACGTACGGCCCTTCTCCATAACTTAACATAGGGTACAACAGCTATACGATCGCCTATCAAATGATGGCTATACATAATCACCAGGTTAGTAGGCCTACATATATAAACTCTTCCAGCATGATTTAATCCCAGTTTGGGAAAAAAGTTAATCTCCGTCTATACATGAAGATACTGACAAACATTCTCCGATTGGTACGAAGATAAAACAGAACAAGTTTCTTCCCTGAAGCAGAATATGAATGGATGAATGGTCAAAAAATATTTTTCGAATAGTGCCTGTGCCACTGAGGCATATATAATATATAAATATTAGCTGTGTTTCAGCAATGACGTAGACATCATTCCCAGATGGTGTAACAGTTAAACTATGTTTCCAAAAAAGTGCAAACAATTGCAAGCACAATTGAAATCCAAATATCTCACTAATGAGGCGATTGAACGTTTATTTTATAGATATAATACTCTCTAGAGCTAAACTAGTATAAAGCATGTCCTATAGGCTTACACACGTGCAATTAATTACTCATTATGATTGTTCCAGAATAAATATTAATTAATATAGGCTGCTACGCTGCAGTTAGCCGTTTTGGATAAATAATTTACTATAGTCGTCATTTTTTGAGTTTACTGATTCGACCCTCGGCTTCAAGAACAATTTCTCTAGTGGCCCACGGTTTCAAAATGGTTGGGCCGCACTTACTCGCATTCTGAGCAACAATAAGAAATAGCCAAATTAAATCAATTGAATCTGTTCCTCCTTCGTTTTCAAGCTGAATTATTGTCTGTCAATGTCATGGATGAACAGTCGGTTGGCAGTCATGTAGCCGTCTGGAAAGGAGTGGCATTTTGTGATGAGCACAAAAGAAGAAGCCCTACAGGAAGCAGACGACGAAGACAAATCACAGCATCCGATTGATGCTTTCTTGTCCGCTTCTCCCTCGTCGTCCTCGTCATCGGAATTTCATTCTAACTCGTTGTCAGCAGAGATTGTTAGAGAGAGCGAGGAAGAGTAAGAGAGAGTGAGATAGTGAAAGAGAGAGTGAGATCGATAGAGAGAGAGAGACAGAGAGAGAGAGAGAGTGTGTGACATGGTAAAAAAGAGAGTAAGTGAGATCGATAGAGACCGGGAGAGAGAGAAATAGCGAGTGAGAGCGAGAGAGAGTGAGAGCGTGTAAGAGAGAGACAGACAGACAGAGTAAAAGAAGGCGAAAGTGCGAGACAAAAAAGAGAGTGTAAGAGAGATCAAAAGAGAGCGAGTGATATCGAGAGAGAAAGTGAAATTATGTGAGACAGAGACAGAGACAGAGAGAGTAAGAGTGATCGATAGAGAGCGAAAGAGCGTGTGAAAGAGAGACAGAAGGCCAACGATGGCTAACGATGAAGCCTGTCAGCCACATTGTTCGTTTGGCCTTTTCATTCCGATCAATTCTCAGTCCTTATGATCTGGATAACACGATGTCGTCTCTGTTAGGTATTGGCCCGTGACCTCGTCTGATACGGGTTCCTGTTGCCATAATTGATCTTTCAACTGTTCTTTTATAGGTCAACTTTTGCTGGTGTGAATTGCTATGCTAAGTTCAAAAATTGCTCTTTTGTATGTTTTTGACGGTGATGCGCGCCGTCATTTATCATTGATTATTGTTTATGTTTTGAATGTTGTTGCTCAATGTCACCGATGCTGTGGTATTGGTTTTGGTCCTTCAACAATCTAACACTGATGGTTACTATCGTCGCCTCATTGACATTGATTATCGTCCTCGTTGTTCGACATGGCGGTCGATCGTTTCTTGTCGGTCACGTGTTCTTGTGTTCTTAACAGAGACATTGTATATGGTGACACATTTATCTCGATTTTGTATTTATGGCCAACAGCATCTTCAATTGTCTATCTCAGTCTTCCGGAGGATTGCAGTTTGGCAATTTACTCCGGAGGGTTTCTTTAAAGCCTCACCTTATATAAGAATGAAAGCGTGACTATGCAGTTCAGTCCTGTCCAGACACACTAACTGACTGAATCGTGTATTCATCTTATTCTTTTTTATGTCTACTTCATCTAATTAGAATTTGCTCACAAACGACATATTAAAATAATAATATCACTACCAGATAACCGATTGTTTGAACGTTTGCCTTTCAACACAGACAATTTAGAGCAGAAGCTTCGATTTGACTCAATGAGAAGCCCAGGTATCTAACCATAACTATCCGTTTAAGAGTCAATTAACCAGATGAAATTTATAAAAGAACCCGTTTTAAAAGACACCATTTTCTTAGACCCTCAGTTGCTAAACGTTTCAGGCATCGCGACTCTTTTCCCTCAGGTTGAACCAACCTCAACCAAAAATAATGTCACTTGAACAGACACCATTCACAGAGCATTATCAATTATTTGCACAGCTGTAGAAAAGCTATTTGAACTGAACCAAGATTTTTGTCCATGGTTTTGAACTTGCCACTCTGCTCAGAATCCTTATCCGAAAACAACCTGTCAGACACGCAAAATATGGACAACCATGACGAAAATGCTCATTGGTATAGTCCTATGCATTAACACTGATGGTTACCATCAGTGTTAATGCCACGGGGGGGGGGGCTATGAGGGGTATATGCTCCCATCCCGGCCCAGGCTGGGTCTTGGGATTCGTGCAAATCCGAGGAGTTTTTTTATATGGGGGTGTACCCTACGTGATTTGTAATTTGACGTTTCACAAATAAGGTTCTTTGCATATAATGTAGTAAAACTTTGTCACAAATCGAGATGATTTAGGTACTTTTATTTCGAAATTATAGTTGAAAATTTGTGATAAACAGGAGTCCAAAATGTACTTCATTTGACATCAAATGCTTAAAATTGCGCAGGCTTCTGGGGCTCTACTCCAGACCCCGATAAAGAGGCCTCTACTCGATAAGGGTTTTTCTCCCCATCCTGCAAGTTCTGCCGAAGCCACTGTATACACCGCCCTTTTTGCAAACAGCCCTACACCAAAATAAATTCTCAGATGAAGCTTGGTTGCACGGCTGGTCTTAAAACTTAACTTCATCTCGCTATTAATAATCTGACTTTGGCTTGCAGTTGAACTCTAGAAAGACATTGCAATTTGCCATGCTTCGACTGCGAACGCCCAACTTGTAAACGCCTTCTGACGTCTAATTCCCGAGCAAACTTGTTCACACATCGAGATTATTTAGGCAGTTTTATTTCAAACGAACGGATTAAAAACATGATGTAAACAAGAGCCAAAAATGCACTCCATTTGGCATCAAATGCTAAACTTTGCAGGCTTCTTAAGCTCCGTTCCAGACCCCACCTGGGCAGCTTACGACGCTACCCCATACCCCTCGTCGTCAGGGACTTTTTGCCAATCCCAACCTCGAAGCTCTGGTGACGCCACTGATCCTATGCCAGTTACAGTTAAATAGAATCTTCAACGAATTCTTGCATTTATTATAATTCATTATGGTATCATCTGAAACTCGATTGAATTAGACAATGGTACTAAACATCTAACATATTGTAATGGTCTGCGGCGTGACATTCCACGTTAATCAATGAAAGAATATTTATTAGTTACAGGTGCATCTCTGCATGCAGCTTATAAAAGTCCAATATAATATATAAATACAGCATCTATGTCCATGGGAGTCCAGATCCGTGGCAAATAGCCGATTACCTATAGAGAATATCGGCTTTCGCTCTTTGTGATAGAAGAAATTTGAATAATTTTATATAGATCTGAAAATCAGTCATCACCAGAAATGAGTTTCTCAAAGTGCATTCGAAGGCGCCTCTGAGAAAAGAGCTGGCCCTATTTCTAGGGATTTTGATATTTGTAGTCAGAAACAATAAATAACCATCTTTCCAAAAGTAACACGATTGATATAAAATTTACTGGTACAAGACGCAGATGAACTGTCTTTAGGCCCATAAGAAATAGACTAATATATCTTTGAAATGTTTCTGGAACATTAGAACAAACGCCCGCCGAGAGGTGGCCGTGGCAAATGCACGGGAGCCCTGCGACGGGGGCAATCTCGGATTAAGATTCTGATCAAGGTTATATATATAATTTTGAAAATATTATAATCAGGAATGCAAAGTTCATGATATAGGTCTATGCCTTATTTCAAATATCATGTGATATAACTGACGCCTAACTACAATTAATTGAAACTTAAAGAATCTCAATAATACCGTACTTCTCGTTTTATGCTATTGAACTTTCGTCTAAGGAGCCCGCGACTGCTTTGCCAAGGTCACGGAATTCCTCTCCCTAAAATTATGTGTTCAATATTTCTGTCGGCAACTCTGCGTTAGAACAATGTATGTAGTCTAGCGTCGTGCACACTGCACAACCGTTTACAAAACGTCGTGAAAACGTCTGTTAGTTGGTTATTGAAGAAATTGTCTTAACGATAAAGAGGTTTCTACAAGCGAACAAGTAATAAAGAATCCACAGGTAGGTCTACAACACGCAGCTGATCAATGTGGAAATGGTCCTTATTGAGAGTAAGCCAACATATTGCTGAAACGTTTCTGGAACTTCAGCAGTGTTTTAGTCAAACGTTGTGTGCAAACGTTTTCACAACGTTAAAGATTTTTTATCTCGATGTTAAATAAATTGTCTTGATGGTGAAGGAAGGGGCGACCGTTTACGCGTTCTCCGTGCTTATCTGGTGCAACGCAGTCCTTTAAGCAAATCGTCCTTATAGCTAAAGAGTAATTGTATGAAATATTGAAAGAACGTTCACGAAATATTTGCAAATTCGTTGTAAAATAAATTGACTTAATGTTAAATCTAAGCTAAAAGCGGCATATTTTTCTGTTGCGTCCAGGAAGGGCTCACATGCACAATGCTCTAGCAACATAAATATTCTTACGAAACGTTCTTATGCGAATGTCTAGGTGATCTGACTATTACCATTACTGACTATTACCCAATGTACATTGCCTTGCGATGTTATTTTCGACATTCGATATAATAACAACAATCATTTGCATCATCTGAAAGCTGTGCTAATTTTAATATGAAAATCAGGCGAGCTGATTATATAGTCACGGTTTCACTCGGAGCTCTCGCCAAATGGAACAGCCGCTATCGGTGCGAATCTTAGGGCGGTAGCAGCGCACCTGCTGTGTTCAAAAGTCACTCTCAGACGAAACTGGGCTGTAAGCCTATAAGGCATGATGGCTTATATTTACGAGTTACTGCCTTTGTTTGGAACAAAACGCGGCAAATAACTTGACTGTAACGCTATTTTCGTAATATCGCAAGCGTTGTCTCAACGATTCCATGATAGGAAAAAGTCTGTAGCTTTACCGTCAGCGTCTTTACAACGTTATCGCCATGTCAGCCATCGTTCGATATTATCAACTGAAAAGAAACGTTAAAAACGTTCGCGTGTTGTCTATGTGCAGTTACAGAATCGAATGCTATATTAAGGATTTCTAAATAGATCTTTACATGTGTTGACTGAGCAATTGCACCACGCTTTCTCGCTCTCATTTCTCTTAGCTGTTGTCTCTATATATTCACAATGTTGTTTGTACTACTAGTTACTAACATTAATGTACATAATTATGCCCCAATCGTTCAGTTTAACAGTCTTAAAAGGCTATCGAAGCTGCTCGAAACT
>OY365808.1:34784055-34786555 GCA_959347315.1 Bimastos eiseni | reverse complement strand
CACTATTTGTGAGCATAAATGTCTGAATTCGACGAATTTGAGACCACAGTCGAGGCCTTGACGCTGTTCGTCTAGCAAAAAAAGAGTCCGATGAGGGACTACAATGAGTCTGAAAGGTGAGTTCAACTTCACTTCGTCTGCTATAGTTTTATATCCACAGTGACAAAAGCCACTGTGCTCAGGTGGCGAATGAATGACTGCTGTATAAAAGGCACCGTATTTGTCTTCTGTGTATATACGTCGTTGGTCATTGTCAGCCAACGTGCGTCTGTATCGTTGTGTATCGCATAGTGTATCATCCGTCTGTTTATATGTATATGTATATACATGTATATATGTATATAAATGTATTAAACATATATATATATATATACTATAGCTCATACATAGCGTCGTAATATGGTCTATATAGGGCCTATATGTGTGTGTGTGTGCGTGTGTGTGTAGATACAATTTATTATGTCTAAGGCATCGTGCAGATGACGTGATCGCGACCGTAGCTAATACCGGAGATAAGGAGAATCAGTTAAACCTTAGAGTTGCGCCGTCGAACTGTCCTCTTCAGATATGAAGCCGTGCAGAGCAGGTGGCCGCAGATGCACAATGAATCGCCGCAGCTTAAGCACTTAGACATACGGGTTGGTTGCTGCTGCTGCTGCTGTTGCTGTACTCAAGAACAGTGTCTGCTCAGATTAGACACTGATCCAACCACAAAAGTTATAAAGCGCACAACTGTGCTATATGTCTTGATAACGGCATAGGTCAGAGTCTTACAATCTTCTCAGTTTTAAGTTTCAGCACAATTTGACCGTTGCCCAATTTATTAAATATCTAGCTTTTTTTATATCATCTTAGATGTGTATTGATAAAATTGCATGTTTGATATTTCTATGACAATAAAATTATTGCCATCTAAAATGCTAGTCCTAGCTGTTAATTTTGTTTTGCTATGACTTTTCAAAAATTCAGCTCCTTGATTCATTTTGAGGACCGGCAACCAAGGGTTCACGAACCGAACAGGTCCGCTGTCCAGAGGTTGGGAAGTATATGGATAATAGACTATAACTCCATAGAATCTGCTGCAGGAGAGAGGTCGTTCCGGGGAACGAAGGATTATTCGGCTGAAATGCTAACACGACCACTGCAATCCGCTGACAGGATAGCAATCAATCCACTGACAGAATATCAATCAATCCACTGACTGGATAGCTATCTTCAATCCTCTCCTCTTGTCACTCATTGCTACGGAACTCATTGCGCTTGTCAGCATCGTATGAAGTGACCACCAAGGACTAGGTCACCAGAGTGTGACGAAACAGTCATCTATTTCTGCAAGAGTTTTATCTGTGTAGCAATGACTGATGAAACCCCGCCACTGCTCGTACTCTGGCAGTCCCAGTCCCAATCCTGCATGGATAGAGAAAGAGGTCTACACCATTGATTCATGTTATCACGTAGTGTCGCTAAACTGGAACTGCTACAACTGCTGCATGGCTTGATACAATGGTTGTTATAGTGAGCCTGTACATCGAGCTCCTCCACGAGCTATTATTTCAGGCATTATATGATGTCTGCTCTACTAGAGACATGGGTAGAGTACACCAAAGCCCATGCCACACTTCACTTAGACACACCGCGTGAGTCTCACCTGCGCCACCTGAATTTCCGACCATACACGACCCGAACAGAACGACTGGCAGCATGTTGCGGAAATTATAACTCTTCAGAGATGGGAGGGCTACAGATAATGGCAGCGACGCTGCAGCTGATGATAATGGCGATGTCACGTAGACACACAATTATACACACGTGTACACAAGGCAGGTTTACCAACAACGGAAATAGCAAAAGTTGCACGAAACTTCAATGTTGTCGTCGTCATCGTCGTCGTCGTATGGCTCTTATTTCTAGACTAAACTGGCAATGACGAGAATCTCTTCCGAATGCCATATATATATATATATATATGATATATTATATACATATAATGTATATATGTATAATGAACACTTTAAATAGATCCAGAGAACACACGAACCGTCAACTATAGTCAGTAGTTCACTGTACACATGTATACAGGTGTATCGTGGCATTATATTATATTAACTTAATTGTTATTCATATTCCTTTTAATGGCAGTCCCACACATATTTTATTGATCATAACGAATGTGCAATTGGCCTAGACCACCAATCTTTTACGACATGGGTGAGTTCTACTATAAAATACACAAATGAATGGTATCATGAGGATTTATGATAGCTCAATTGCATCTGTTTGAAGCTGTCTGTGTTACACGGTTGGATTACTTTACAACCGATCGACAGACGCCCACACGCACGCCCACACGCACACACACACGTACAGACACACACCTAAACACACCTACACACACACACAAGCACTAAACGACGGATGATGCACATAAAATGGTAGGGGTCTACACGTAGAAGAGGGCGATGCTGCTGCTGTTTATTTCGCTCGTTGCATCGATAAAACA
>OY365808.1:34699055-34779055 GCA_959347315.1 Bimastos eiseni | reverse complement strand
GCCCTGTGAAATAAACCCTGTATAGGCAATCATATGTATACCATGTGTGGTGCTGTATCCTTTCTGCGCCAAATGCAGCCTTAGATTCGCAGCATCAGTCTGATAGACACTAGATTTCTCGAAATAGAGCTGCTAATTCAGATCATAATAATCTGATAAGAGTAAATTAGCTTCTGAAATAATACTCGCGGCTAATTCATAGCAAACGTCTGGTTACAACATTTGGTAGTTGAAGTGCAATCAAAAAATAAAAGACTCAGAGGTGAAATGGGTCCGTGCTCAATCACATGGCTAATCACTAACTCTTCTGATTTCCAGCAGAGCGTTCGGGGATCGAGTTCTGATCCCTCGTTTGTAGCAGCCCAACTGATGACTGAAGGAGTTGTTTAACCTCTGGACAACAGTCATCGGTTTTGCTCAACACCAGAGCTGAATGTCCCGCTAGCCTATGCACAACCTGACCTAAGTGGCCTTTAAAAATACATTACATGGACTTCTGAACCATTCATTCATTCGTTCATTCATTCATTCATATCATTCTTTCATAGCATTTACATAGCGCCCTTTGAGAACCTACCTAGTTGCGCTGCCAACACAGCCACAATTGAAGGTAAAAGACTTGAGCGACTTGTAACACCCTGCCTGGTGGACGAGTAAAAAGCATTTACCAAAATGCCTATTACTCTATTTTTTACTTAACTACATCTATTTAACACATGCGTGCAATCCTACATACTAGCTACGAACATTATTCATAGGTGCGCTATACCAAGAAGCAACAGACCTATATATAGACTGCATTTTTCATTAAGACTTCGGAAAGCGCTTAGACTTAAGACTTCGAAAAGGTGGAAAATATGCAGAGTGTGAATGCAGGTGGTGCCTGCGATGGCTACAATTGAACGTGTTTAGCAGACAACGGAAGAGCTAAATTAAAAGTAACACCTCGTCTGAATTTAGGAAAATTTACAGCCAACGTTTTCTGGCGAGAAAAAGTCTCTAAAATGAATCGGAAATATATTGGGAAATACAAACGAAAATTGCTGCAAGTGAATCTCGCAAGCCAATCAGACGAAGGGAGTTTGAATTTGTCTGAGGAATCATAAACGTAACCGTAAGTTCCAATTTGCTAAGACGACGCTCGAAGCTAAGCGCAAAACACCGGCTTAATCACATAATTATACGGCGAAGCAAGGTCACTATGGCTCAGTTTCCGTGTGTATTTTCCTAAGTTCCAAAAAATCAGAGATCGAGCTCAAGGACGCTCTATGTCTTGTAGTCGAGCGGATTGAGATCAGGGTCATTAGGAGTGGCTGGGTGAGAGGAGAGGGTGGTGGCTAATCCACAGTTTTGCTGGATCGGAAGTAACCTTCTGGTAGATGACAATTTTCCAATAGCAGGCAATCAGTGCTCTCAGAGTGTAACTTCACAATTGCACGGCCATTAATCTTCACCTACAGACCTCTGAATCGAGATAGACAGCCTGCAGCTTGGATTGAATAACGTGTTTATCAAGTCCGCATAGGCGACGTTGACCTTCTCAAAGAGCGAGTTGTGAAGCAATGGAATCGTTTAGTATAGATCAAGAAATTGTTGAACGCACAGTTAATGAATGGTGAGATCATCTTAGAACATATATTCTAGCTAACGGCGGATATATTGAACATCAGCTTTGAAGAACAATGTCTCAGTGCTTTGTCGAATTGCAAAGTGTAGGAAAAACTTATAAAACTAAATTATACATGTTGAATAGTTCGAATTCTATTTGTCCAATTTTGATGTAAATTTCTGTAAAAATTGCTAATTTATCTTTCGTTCAATCTTTATTTATTTTTGCCATTGACCGATTTTAAAAAACAATGTGGTATCAGTTCAATTGGTACACATGGTGTTTTTATACATCTTGTATGATAAAACGAGCAGTGGGTAAATCTCGGCTTCAGGCGCAGACTATTTTTCTTGTTGACGTCTTAAGATCGCACAGATTTTCTTTGTCGGATGTTTAGCTGCCCAGAAAAGCGTGCAGAAAAATATAAATTAAGAAAATCTGAAGACGCTGAAGCAGACATGTGCGATGCGTAACATTGCTTGAAAGAAACCCGGTTCTGTACACGTTAGACGCCTGCAGCAAAACACGACGACGACATCGACGATAATGAAAAGATGTTGAATATAATAGATCAAAGCGAATGTTTCATGACGGAGGCGCCAAAGACGAAGACGACGACGACGACGACGATGGCGACCTAAGACGGGCGAACGACTGAGTCAACAACGGTGTAGCATAGAAATCTACATCTCACTGTTGTACGGCTTTCCTGTTCGCGCGCCGTTACGTAGGCCCTACATTAAGACGAGAAAACAGTAATTAAGGTTTTGAGATTAGTGCCGTGCATACAGGAAGAACAGCACAATCGGTGTCCGACGAAGAAATCCAGACGTTTCTCTAGAAGAGGAAACCAACCGCCGCCGCCGGTCATGTTTCAGTCCGCCGGAAAATCCATATGAAAGGAAATTATTAATAAAATAATGCGAGTCAATAACTTCCCGGGTTTCTTTATCAAGTCCGGACTAGAGTGCGAGCAAAAGGCGAGTGAGAGAGAGAGAGACATGGATTTTCATGTTCGCCTATCGATTGCTTTTACCCCCTCCCACTCCACTCGACGCTTGTTCCTGTTTCTCGGTGTTATATACCATTTTGCTCTTATAATCCTAAATCATTGATGTCGATTATTTGTCGGTCCCTGGTGACGAAGACCTCCCTTTACAATATTGAATTTCGCTCGGCCAACGTCGAAATAGAAGGACCATTATAATATATAATACATAGACGTCAGGCGCATACATACGAGGCTTTCAATTAACTTTAAACTGCGAAATAGTGACAGCCGTTTTGGTATTGTGCCCGAACGCCATTTCGCATTCACGACCACAGTGGGTCTGATGGGTTGAGACGCAGTGGGTCTCATGAGCTGATATGCCGTCGTCGTGCATCGAATCCCTGGCGACTGACGGCTGGGGTTCATTGAATGGTCAACGCCACACACCGACGCTGCTGCAGCTTCTGTCACCTGTCAACTTCACAGCACAATAGTCTTGGCTTCTTACACAAAGACTCTCTTCAACCTTTGAAGCGCTTTTATGCAACATCAACATCCGGAAACCAAGCACAATTGCCTGTTGACCTGTTGGTGCCGTTTGTTGACCTGAGTTGTTGGTGCGTTGGCAGTATAGGCCAACATTAAGTAACGTGGGTTGATAAGTCATAATCGCTGCAGAAACTATTGAACGTCAGTCTAGGTAAGGTGTGCGCGCTATCGTCTTCTCTTCAATTGCATGGTTGCGTCTACGAAATTTGGCAACAGAGTGGAATCACACGCGACTGCTTTATACTGTATCCAATCATGCCTAGTGACAACTGGCACACACCTTTCCAGATCGTGATCGATGAAGTCTTTATTATAATCTTAAGCCGACAGCATTCAGAGGCAGCAGGTATACATAGCCTTCCGTGGATACCATGTTTTGATAGCAGTGAAGGTCAAAATTAACATGATTTGTAACGGAATAATGCATTTTCATGAGACTATGTCATGGGTCAACTATTCTGTGCAATCTTTGAGCAAGAAAAAAAATTGTATTTACCAGAGACAGAGGTATTAGAAGTTGACTGTTAGGTGTTTATAGAATTACATTTTTATACATTTATCGACTTGCTGCGCCTGAGCCAAACATAGATTCGGTGCATCCTTGGCAATAACATGTATACATGATGTAGATACTTAGTCCATACATGGTTAATCTTAGACATGCACAGCATTATATATGTACGCATGGAGTCTATATTTTTCATCACACTGTGAAAAGGAAATAAATTGTTTTACATTTTCGTTATGTTTAAATCCGGATCCTCCAGAGGCCATAAATACCACAGGATGATCACCGTATATCAGCGAAAACCGTCGAATCAACACACAACACCATGAAGCAAGCACATCATATCATGCCTGCAGCATGACTGTATCTTACAACCAATTACGGTTTTCATCCGCAATGTACATGGCACAGTAGATCTATAGGCCTATAGTTGTTACTTATGAACATGAAAGGCCGATTGTATTCAGACAATTCTCACTGGTTGGTCTCATCTCTCAATAAGTTCACGTAATAAACTGAAGTGAGGCACGTTATAGACTACATCATTTTCTTGTCGCGAATTCGTTAAAATTAAATTTACAACTAAATCAAGTTTCTATTTTCACTGGTTCCATTTACAGCTTCTTATTTACTAAAGATTCTTTTTGGTCATTATAAAAACAGTCAACACTAAACAGTCCCACTAAGCTATCACTATATATATATATGCACACAAATGTCTAAATAATATATATATATATATATACGCATATAAATAATATATGAGTCATCTGTCCGAAGGCAGGTCTATTAGTTTATATGGCTATTACGGGTGACATATTAAATTACATATTAAATCATCATAATTATTAAAATGAAACATGATATTACATAGGGTACATCATGTTATCCTGCACCGCCATTATGAAGTGACTTCTACGAGATTAACTCGAGAGTAATTCAGCGCCTTAACCATATAGAGAATCAGCTCTTAGAAAAAGGAAACCATCAGACGAAATACAAAAGTCATTTGATGTTAGAAATGACATCCAATGATCGATAGAAAAACGAACATATAATTAGAAAATTCGCAAAATGATCATCGACCACACAACCAATTTGGCATTACCATGGTCTTCATCCCGAATGCGCAATCGTATGTATGTATGTATTAGGTCATTTATATAGCGCCTCTTGAATGCACAATCGTCAGTTGCTGTTCAAAGGCTCTGAGTCATAACAAAGATGATTAGCGTTGCCCTCCTCCCTCAGCTATGCTTGGGTCTGTCACTGCCGGAGTACGAGCAGTGGCAAAGTTCTTGAACACGCGGTCTTTGCCTCCAGGGCTCATAGATTTCCAGCGCCTGGATTAGTCACGTGGTACATCCAGACTTCAAAACGCAAGTGCAGAGTCGGTCGAAATGGTCCCAACCTCGGGTGCAATGGACCGAAGGGCAAAGACCTGTCGGACAGATCGGAGATGCAGTTACATACCAACCTATGCAATAGTACGCATACAGGTATAAAGGCTGCAAATATGACAAATGACAAATCACGAAAACTTTTTGATTTTTAAATTTAATTTGCAATTTCGTGTTTGCAAATTTAGATGATCTTATATGATACAGAATCTGTTACATCCATGCTACATTGCTACAACAGGCATCTACTCACTTGGATTTCTTAAGAGCTATATTTATATATTTAGATTTCTTGAGAGCCATATACATATAGGCCTACACGGTGAATGGATAAAAAGCGAACCTCTACTGTAATAATATGTCCAATAAGGTACGCATTTTAATTAAATATGAAAAACCTCAGTTTAAGTACTGTGACGCGCATATTTAACATTTATTAGTTATAATGTGTGGCAAAAATGTCCTCCTTCGGCCTCAACGCAAGAACAAAGACGCGCTCGTCATTAAGTAATCGCTGCATCGATTACAACTTGTATGTTGAGACCAAAGGAGGACTTTTTAGTAAACATTATAACTAACAAATGATAAATATGCTCTTCATGACCATTTAACTGAAATTTTGCCATATATGATTAAAACGTATCAATTATTGGAAAAATTATTACAGTATTTATAGAGGTTCGATATTTCCCGTTCACCGTGTATATAATTTGGAAAAGGACAAAGGATATGATGTCATATTTTGCATACATGAGAATGCAGTAGAATGAAATTGACAATCATACACTTGTCGACTGCATATTTTACAATAATTTCAATATAAACCTAGCAGCACTAAAATCTCCAAACTTCGTATAGGCATACGTATGGCAACGCATTTTTGAAACTATTGAACCACACGGTTTGTCATAGACCTACTATTGTTTGTGCTTAGTGATGTTTTAGTTGTTAGCAGACAAAGTACTTTTCGGATAGGGCCTGTACAGGTAATATAATAAACGACAAGTTTTCTAAAATACCCTCTTCAGTCGTCGTTGAACATATCAAATTGTTCGGAGCACTTAATGCGCTAGTCTTTGCTTGTTCATTGGACTTGAAATACACTGAACAATATGAACATGCGCCATTTAACCTTATGTTATCTAATGTGTTTTCTCACCCTGAAATTGAACCATAGATCAGAATTGCGCACGTCAAAATCATATTTTAAAATGCTATTTGGTTAGTTATGGGGTTAACAGCGATGTATACATTTACCAGGACCATTGTCCCGACAACGTTTCTCGAGGTAAGGTCTGCAATTTAAGCAGAAACGAAAGACGACGTTCTGCCAAATGGTTGAGGACCTACTCAAGAAGGAGAGGCAGGGTTGATGATAGGTCATTAGTCAGTGGTCAACAGGAGACGAAAATGACGAGCGTTGGCGACCAATCCTCTCATCACGCATACACGACTCTAAAGTCCTTTGCATTAGGCAGACATTTAATCGACGGATCCAGTAACGAGGAAACGACTGGCTCCAGTTCCTGGCGTCACTGGTCAACGAGATTCTAATGAAGAGCAACGCTTTTATTACAAGTTTATGAGACTCGTCCTATTACAGCATCCTTCGGTCAGTCAAACCGAGGACATTTGCCTACGCGTCGGGATAGGGCTTAGCCTCATTGGGAGACCGACTATTCGTATTCAGCCGTGTGCGATACGATTGCAACGTCCGACTTGATGGCAGCTCATCACCAATAAAGTTCACGGCGATATTGGGCGCTTGATCGTCTTATTCAGATGAGGCGCTTGTTTCGGTCTTGGAGGTTTCTGACGCCTACAATTTCGATCGATACCTGAAAGTGCACTGGCCTCAAAAGCTCGTGAGCATGCAATGCCTTGTAGTTAGGCCTACCTTACTTTACCCGGATAGAATAGTAAGCCAACGACTTAATTATGTTAGCCTTATTAGAGCAAAAAAATAAAAAGAAGGAAGGCTAAGAACACTGAGTCACTCATTATTCAGCTAGAGTGAAAGGCAGAACGTAATTTCGCAATCATCTATGCGCCTCAAAGCCTCAGCCAAAAGGTCACGATTGTCTTGAAGAGTCGCCGTATCCATTGTCACGACTGTCATTCGCAAATGTCAAATTATTCCTCCATGCATACGTCTGAGGAGTGGAAGCATGCAACGATTGGGTTTCGTTGTTTTCTTCATTATCTAAAGATAAACCACGAAGCCTCTGCTTCTTCTGCGTTGCTACATTCGACCACGCGCTGTTATTCTAAAAGGTCTGCGCAATTAGTGGTGACATCTGTTTGATAGGCCCTACATAAATGACGTGCTGTCTATCTTTGCGGTTGTCACTTGTCAGGTACACGGAATAGATAGCCAATAGAGGACACGGAACAAGAGGACAAAAAGGAACCTATTTCATTCCGGGCTACGGAGTCAGAAGTTCTATCAAGTAATCAAGAAACGAAACCGTATTGGAAAGTTATAGAAGAAAGAGACTTTAATCATAATTTTACAAAGAATTTATTCAAACAATCAAATGCATCTTTAAACAAAGGAAATGAAGGAGGACATGTCCTCCATTTGCCGGACGTCTGGTAACTCTATGGTCAACGCTTGCCAGCAATGAATTTGAAAAAGCCTTGAAACCTACCATACCACGTGATTAAAGATATCGGTTAAATAGACATATATTATCTTTAGTATGTTGGGATAGCGGCATTTTTTTACAGGATAGGCCTAATGCATGTATCTATTAAGTTTGACCAATCATGTTTGTAATCCATACATTGTAATTATTTTTTTTTATATGTTCAGGATGTGTGTAGTTAACGGTAATGGGGTGCAATGTATGTGAGCAATGGAGGATGTAGCTCTAAAATGTGTCTACGTACGCAACACTTGAGACGAAGCATTCGAAGCGAAACTGTTCATTAACAGAATGCCTTCTATAGTACATTTCTTTCGAAAGACGATGGTGCTGGAATCGCGTCCTATTAGTTATGACGACTGGATTGATCTGCAAACCAAACATTGATTGAGGACAGGTTATACACCTGGAGAAAATTAAGTCCGGTGAGACAGCAGCATTCGGTAACAAGTAACAACATACCACAAATTCCGATAGTAACATTTTGAGCGTACATCGTCATAATTAAAGATGTTGGACGGAATAAGCAGACTGCGGGAAGGAGCTGTAACACAGCATCTATTCATCTGCGCAGCGATGCGTGTTATTCGGGTCGCGTGAAGCCATGTCATCATGAGGAAAAAAATAGACATACCTTTATTTTCCTGTCTTGCAATCGGAAGTAGATGCCGGCTACCTGTCGCCGTAATGAGTAGCAGTCGAGCGAGACGCATGAGCAGTAGAGCGCTCCACAGCAGCAGCCGCATATCTCCCTCAGAGACTCTAGTCATCGACAGAATTAGACGAACGAACGACGACACGAAGACAACGATCAACGACATGCGACTGACAGCAGACGCATCACGCTCAAGAAAGAAGAGCAGCCACTCGCTGCTGCTGCTGCTGCAGCTGCCGTCGCCAATGGCAGCAATGGGCAGCTGCGGCGAACGACGGTTGTCGTCTGCGAGTGGCTCCGACGATGCCTTAGGCGAATTACTTACGAGTCGAGATATCCATTCAATATTTAACGCCAATCTCGCTGCTCTCTTCTGTCGGAGCCGACGTCGCCGATCGCTTAATCGTTGCCGGCACAAGAGCGCCGCATGCCTGCACGCGTCCGTGTCTTCTCTGCCTCGGCCAACCGACCGACCGACCGTCTCCAACCCCTTCCTTTGTTCGGCCGCTGCCTTCCATCTCCCTGGTAACGGTAATCGTTCGGCAGAAGAGCGTACCGGTTGACAGCGTTCGTTGAACGGCGTCACCATCAAAGTCCTAACGGTTTGTCGTAATAAATAACTTGGCTACTGAAACGACCAACGGGGAGGGAGGGGCGCTGGGACGGGGAGGGAGGGGCGCTGGGACGAAGACCGGAGGATGTGTAGCTGAGGCCATGTTTGAAGTTGGATCCACTGTCGTTCGACGACGAGGAATGTCAGAGCCATAAAACAATAACGGCCATTGTTTAGGCGTGAGAAGCAGCGACCTCAACCAATCGATCCGTTCAACCGACTCTAAACCCATTCGACACCAGAGGACATCTCTTCTCCACATACAGCCATTCGGATACGTAACCGTTGCCAAGGCAACCAGCGACGCTGTTACGTCGGCTTATATAAATATGTATATATTTAGACGTCGACGAACGAAAGCGACGATGATATTATGGTCTCAGGTCGCTCCGTAATAACCCTCATTGGGTCGACTGATAATTTACAACAAGAAACGACTTCAAGCGCAGACTAACCAGGAGCTGTGCTTACATGTGACCCTTTCTAGGAGGCCACGAACCGCCTTAACTAGAATTCAAGTTATTTTGAAATCGACCCATGCGATACATATTCTGCCCAGTGCAATAATTTTGCCGAGAACTTCAATGTGCCGCCTGCTGTTCTCTTTTACGTAGACGTCGTCATGGCAACGCTTGATTCCAGCAATCTGATTGGCCGAGAACGGCGCCTCGTTTGAAAGAGCGAGAATCGACTGAGAACGGGAAACGAACCAATTAGGAACAAGGATTGCGGAAACGTCATCCTAGTCTGCACCAGAGGAGTAGGGTGTGAGGTTGGTCTGTGGGGATGGACCACGTGATGAGGCTCGATATACACACACGGGAAATCATTAGTCGAGAGTTGCAGGATGTCCGACGATCGCTCGGCCACTGCAGATGTCGGTCACCCAAAGGCAGGACAGCAGGCCATTCGGTCGGTCGGTCAGTCGGTCGGTCAATTGGCGGTTCGTTGATCGGTCAAGTATTCTGTCCGTTGGTTGACAAAGTTATTTAGCTTTTTGCATTGTTATCAGTTACAGGAGAACTAGAATTTTATAGAATATTTTTTCAAATTATATTATCACAGGACGCAATGGAGGTTAAGTAAATATTTTCGCGTATTAGTTATTAACGAGCCTCGATATCGACCAAAGGCAAAGACAGCCCTATGAAGTCATTATCCGGATAGTAGGAAGATCGATCAATGGAATGTTGCCAAGATAATGACGCTGTAAACATTTTCCGCAATCGTTATATTACCAGATGAAAGCAGAAATCTGTCTGATAGCAACATTTGCAGTCTCCATCTTTTGATAATTATGTCTCTACATGCTTTGAGATCTTACTCTGTTAAAGGGCATTCGTGCGACGACACGGAATGTCATGACTCGCCTTACTAACGAGACAATAGCGTCCAACATGACAGCTGCAGCGGGTATTCATATAACTGATCTGCCCTTTTCATATATTATATATATTTGTATGTATACATGTATGTATGCATATACGCTGATTAGTCATCCTAGGATTTAATTAATTCTGCGCTTATTGCGCAGAATGTTCGTCTCATAAATTTCGGTCGACGCGTGATTATATGTTTAGGTCGAAGATGCTGGAAGTAGTCGATGGGCTGGTCTAAGCCGATGGCTGAATAGACAGAAAGCCAACTCAGCCAGAGGTGACGACCTTCAGACACGAGGATCACGTGGCAGTGGATGCCTTGAGGGCGTTGAATCGTATTTGTAGCCAGAAATGACAGACTATAAGCATCAAATGCAGCAGCAGCATAGAAAAAGAAGAAGAAATACGAGAGACTGAAGGCGGGAGTGTAGGACTGAAGATAAATGAGAGGGGTGGTGGGCGATGAAGAAAAGAGTATAACGAGGAAGCGGTAGGTCAAAGTTGAAGAGAGACGGCAGGAACAAATGAACGACAGATACAATAAGAGGATAAGTACATGTAGGCCTAACAGAGGCTCATACTTCCTGAGAGCCTTCTGCGTGTTGCAAGCGTTACAGATTCTAAATGATAATTAAATTACCAGAAACATTTATGCACATCAGCAGCATCGTCGTCGTCGCAGTCGAAATAGTAAATGATCGTAATAATTATGATCATTTCACAATGATCACAAACAATGGAAATAATTTATTCGTACCCATCGCCGCCAAGCGGCTGACGCCTAAAACTTCAAAAAATTATTATTGGAAGTTTTAGGCGTCATCTTTTATTATCGTCATCTCTGTTGTTTGTTTGTCTTACGATTCCTACGATATCCAATAAACAGCTCATTTCTTTAACAATCAATCCTTCTCAAGTATTCTTATGCAAAGGGAAACCTGAATCGTATCATTGATTCAGTATTCTTGTCTCTGTTTTTTCATCGCTTCTTTGCTTCTGCATATTTTGTCGTTATTTTGAATGCTTACAAGATGCGACTATTATTTCAGTTATCTATGCATTATTCAGTAATTGGAATCTTTTACTAATTAAAATGTGAAGTATTCCGATCAAAATAGTCAGCAGAATTTCCTTTATTTATACATAAAGTGTCGCTGAATGGAATGCATTAACTATTAATTATTATCAACTAAATATTTTCGACAATAATATACTTCTACAGGCATTGTTAGCCTTAGTCCTATTCGTCTAAAGAGAGGATGGTGTTACACGCGACATCATGTCATGAGAAAGCGTCAGGGTTGTCAACCGTTTGATTTGTATTCTCCCGTGATGTAGTAATTGTGGCTAGAAACCTAGGGAACAGTGCAATCTCTGAATCTTAGCCACCTCTATCAGCTGATATATGTGGATGATCAGATTGCAGCTCTCGTGTTCGTTACCTCAACCACATGCACTTTATAGGCTATGTATACAACCAAAACTTGTACGGTATGGAGTTCCCCAAGGATCAATCCTTGACCCTCTTCTCTTCTTGATTTTTATTAATGACTTACCGAATGCCTCTCCCTTGCTCCACTTCCTTCTTTTTGCCGACGACACTACTATTTTAGCCTCAAACAAATCCTATGATGCCTTAATTAAACTTACGAACAAAGAATTGTCTCTTGGTACTGACTGGTTTCTCACTAATAAGCTGTCATTAAATGTTTCTAAGACTAACTTCATTTTATTTAGATCGCACCGCAAATACCCTCCGCCTACTGATGGTCACCTTTTTATTAATGGCATTCCGATTCCTAAAGATAGCATTACCAAATTTCTTGGCATTATAATCGATGAATTTCTATCGTGGAAGTAGCACATTGCCAATATTGCATCAAAAATTGCTAAAAACATAGGCATCATATCTAGAATCGCTTATCTCCTTCCAACTACTATCCTGCTTAATTTATACTATACCATGATTCATCCTTACCTCTCTTACTGTAATTTAATATGGGCTTCAAATTACTCATCAAGGCTAATATCTCTAACTATGCTCCAAAAAACCATAACCATAACCAAGTGTTTTTATTGGTCCGTAAAGTAAATGAACATTGTAATTGCATCACAAACAAAAAACAGATCACAGTACAATAAAACATAACAGCTTAAAAAATTAATGTAAGAGACGGATCAATAAGGAAAGAGAAAGAGAACTCAAAGGGACCCAAAGGATCCCGCTAGTCGGGCCTACCTTTACACAGCAAAGTTTAAATAACAGCAGGACAAGAAAATATAGGAGGTTTTTTTTATATCTTTAACTAGTTAACTAAGTTGCTGCATGCGCACAAACCCATAAATAACATTAATAGCTAATTAGTGTAAATGATTAAGGAGATTAAATTTACCCAGTCAAAGTAGCAAATAGATGTTCTTTAAGTTTTTTCTTAAACATACTAAAATTGTGGGATTGTCTTATTTCAATAGGCGTCTTATTCCATTCACTGGGACCCACATAATATCTGATGGAAAATGGACTAGTGTTCGTTCTACAAAAAATTGGTCTATAATTACATGATGAACGAACATTGTAAGGATTTGCAGACGAGATTTGAATACATTGATTAGAGAAAATTGGCGGTGATAAATTATTAAAAAATGTATACATAAATTCGTTGGATTGGAGCAATGTAATTTGGTGAAGACCTAAAATGGGAGAATTAATAAACAAGACGTTGGAGAACTAATGACGAATCATACAGGGACCAAAGGCGACTCGAATGGCTCTTTTTTGGAGCATAGTTAGATAAATTAGCCTTGATGGATAATCTGAAGTCCATATTAAATTACAGTAAGGGAGGTAGGGATGAATCATGGTATAGCATAAGTTAAGCAAGATATTAGTTGGAAGGAGATAAGCGATTCTAGATATGATGCCTATGTTTTTAGCAATTTTTGATGCAATATTGGCAATGTGCTACTTCCACGATAGAAATTCATCGATTATAATGCCAAGAAATTTGGTAGTGCTAACTTTAGGAATCGGAATGCCATTAATAAAAAGGTGACCATCAGTAGGCGGAGGGTATTTGCGGTGCGATCTAAATAAAATGAAGTTAGTCTTAGAAACATTTAATGACAGCTTATTAGTGAGAAACCAGTCAGTACCAAGAGACAATTCTTTGTTCGTAAGTTTAATTAAGGCATCATAGGATTTGTTTGAGGCTAAAATAGTAGTGTCGTCGGCATAAAGAAGGAAGTGGAGCAAGAGAGAGGCATTCGTTAAGTCATTAATAAAAATCCTTCAGGTAAGGGCATAGAACGCTTCTGAGTATGTGTCTTGACGGGGCACTATATAAATGTTCGACAACGTTACATTGATTTCATTGGCTCCCTTTTGAACGGCGTGTACAATTCGAAACTCTTTTCCTTATGGGCAACTCCGTCTCGGCTTGAGCTTTTTCTGCACTCTGTTATCTTTTTTCACCTGCAAGGACTTCCTTGTGATATTCCAATCGCGGTCTTCTGGTTATGCACAGGATCTTCGCCTACGTTGGCCCCTCAGCTTGGAAATGTCTCCCATAGTCCTTGCGCCTGGAATGACTAGCCCTCTCATCTTTCCAGTTCCGGAGACGCCTTAGGACTTCCCTGTTCTCTCGCGCAAACACAGACGTCCGTTAAGAACGCTGCTGATTTAGAGTGGTGCTATACAAATGTTCGATTGCATTACATTGCATTGCATTACTTTACATTACACTGCAGTAGCCGTGCTAATAGGTTTGGCTAGGATATAAGATATTAGTTATTAAGATGTATGTCGAAATTGTTTGATTCAAGGTTGGTAACCCTATTCACTGGTGTTTTCCATGTATGGTACATCTTGTGGTCAGGAGGCTATTGATGTCAGAAATCAAAGGCTGTTCACTGCGTTGTCCGTTTAGTTTGATGCCTGTCTAAGCGTTGCCGAGACTGAGTGTCATTATTGCTAACTATACTGAGCTGCAATAGTTGAGGATACACGGATTTCTATAGATTCAAAATCAACACGTCACACTTAAAGCTTCTCATGTATATGAGGAATACATATATGGGCAGACCCACGCCGATAGACAGACGGGCGGATGGACACGGGCAGACAGATAGGCAGATTACAGACAGACAGACAGACAGACGGACGGACGGACGGACGGACTGACTAGCGGACGAATAGACAGACAAGTAGACAAACATATGACAAACGAACGGACAGAAAGAGAGACAGATGAGAGACAAGGGTGCTCTATTTACGGTGATTGTACACCGCGTAGTTGGTAGTTCCTGTTTCTGGAAGCATTCTGCACTAGACGAACCCACCAGCGCATCATATCAGACTACATATCAGTTGTCAGTGGGCGCATTGCGCTGCGTCTCGGCAACGCTATCGTCGAGAGAATTGTCAGGCTTAGCAATTGACAACAGAGGGAATTGACAGCGTGTAGGTGAATGCCAAACTAAGGCTACATGTGTAAAGACGACAGATTCTCGGTCACAGACGAGGTCAAATGGAAGAACTGACCAGCAAAGAGCATGGTTTATAGGTAAATAGTGATGTCGATTGTAAATTAACATAGGCAGGAAGCAACACAGCATCGAAAATAGGCCATTGGGTCTAGCTTTAAACAGCGCTTCATCTAAAACGCAATTTGATCCTCTTAAGGACACAAATAGAAAGGTAGGAGGAGGATAGCAGAAGGTCAATGAGGAAGACGGGAAGAAACAGAAAGTCGATAAGGAATAGGCAAGAAGACAAATGGGTTGGCATTATGGAAGCTCATCAGAACAGAATAAGGAGTAGCAGGACAAAAGGAGGACGATGAAGAAACAGAGGAGGAGGAGGCTGTGGTCGTTGACGATAATATATGAAAGATGTTAAGACGATGATGAAGACGAGCAGACAGGAGTGAGAAGGAGAGTAGAAGGAAGATTAATGAATGTTGAATTGGGATTTTGACAACGTACGAACGATTGAAAACATGAATTTATTAAGAACGCAAAATGCAGTTCCATCTGATAGACTGCAAGACATCTAAGAGTCAGAATGTCGATATTTAACATCTGTGAAGTATTGTGACGTTTGACAATGGTGGGCGATGCGTGCTCACTGTACGGCGACAGGGCGAGCAACCCATAGGTCGAATGCTCGGCAAGAGGCCCTGCAGGAGAAAGGACCCTTCTTCTGCTCTTTCTGTTTCATAACGCTGAGATGGCGAATATCCGAATTTTTCTGACTTCTTTTTAATCCCTCCCACAGGATTAGACATCAGTGGTTTGTCTTGCAGACGGTTTGACGACGACGACGACGAATACTTTCACTCAAGGAAGAGACGACAACAACAGTTTCGCCAGGTCTTATAATTGTCAACGACGAACCTCAAATGAAAGAACGCTTTGCTTCTAACCCTCCATCTCAGAGACTGGATCACTGGAGGGGGGAAATAGACTGGGTACCCGAGGAAATGACTGTCACACGAGAGAAGTAGGGAAGAGGAGGACTGCGGCAAGCAGCAGCCACGTCGGGAGAGAAGGGGACATAGACCATGCCATCGGGGACAATGACTAGCAGCTCAGCAAGCAACGAAGGCGAGACGAAGTTTAAGGGGAGACTGAATAGCGGCAATCAGGCGGTCTAGGCGAGAGAGCGGGCATGCTGTAACATAATGTCACAGAAAAGCTAGCAAGTAACAATGTTAATCAGGCTAAAGTTAATATCAATGCAATGTAAATTCCGCTACAGTATTTCAGTTAGAAGTTGAGCCAGACAATCGCTTACTGGCTCTGTATATCAAAGCAAAGACCACAGAGGTGTTGACAGAAGGCGATGCGATGCTTGAGAAGCATCTATCGTACATCTATCGTACAACTATGACTTCGTATGGTCTTTGGTTTCCAGGCAAAAATCAAGCGACGTTCACTATATGCATGGCAGATGGATCTGTTCACATTGCGCGCCTCCCTTCTGTCAATATTTGACTTATAAGTCATAACTGTCGGGCGCAACGGGACTTTTCCCTACCAATTCGTTTGCTTCATTTCTCTGCCGCTGGCTGTTTAGCCATTTGCTCCAAAGGATCTTGATCGAGTGAATTCTAACGCGAATTGCTTTCCATCCGTTTCTAAAACATATGCGCATATTATATATATATATATATATATATATAAATATTGCGCAACATTGAGCAGCCGATGAATACGCATATTGGGCGTATATATTTGCTCGCACATATATATATATAATATATATTTATATACTATTTGTGCCGCATGAATATATATATATGCATATATATAAATATAAATTATATTTATATAAGTTCCCCTTATGCATTGATTAGTAAACGTGGTAACTACTGATTGGTTTCCTCGACACAGATGCCATATTCAACCATGTGCACAATTTAATGCAACTTATAACTCGTCGTAATGTTGCTATAGTTTTCTTGCGCATCAATGCTTTCCGAGTCACGCATTGCCCTTCTTTGCGCCATTCAATAAAGTTCTCCTATTTACTAAATCTCATTCAAATCAATGCATTTTCTTTTCGTTCGTTCGTTAGTTCATTCATTCGTCGCTTCATGTTTTCATTCGTTCATGCTTGCAATCAGCGCATTTATATAGCGCCAGTGTAGATTGCACGTACAGAAGCAGAGCCGCAAACGACTTCAATTTCATTCAATAGACCTTATCTATACTTGGAAAATTGCACCCCTTAAAATGCTGTTCACTTTGTCGTCATTCGTCGAATCAACGAGATAAACCATACTGAATGATCCTCAAATACAATACAACTGAAATTTGATACCGCCCTTCTTCCAACATCTTTTGCTCAGAAATGCATACACACGCCTCGGCGACGCAATTGCAGTTGTACTGCAGAGCAATTGTGTGCAAAGAACTTGTTCAAGATCCCTACACAGTGACGCCTCTGACGAGAATCGAACCCGCTCATTCAGCGCACACTTAACGTTACGGATGACCGCTCTAACCAATCGGCCACCGTGCCAAACAAAGCATCCTAAGTATTCCACGGATCCAATGCCTCTTCTCCGTTCCATTTGAAATTACTATTTTCTCTGTAATCTTAATCGTAATCTCGTAACTTCTGCAGTGTCATTCAAAAGCCAAGCGTAGCGCACGAGCTTATTCGAGAGCACTGCTTGAAATCAGAGGGGTTATGTCAACCATCGCCACCAAACTAGCCAGCCAACCAGCGAGTCAATCAACCTGCATGCCAACCAACTAGCCAGCCAACAGTTAGGATTCTGTCCTAATTTATATCATCGCTATGAAGTCGATAGTTTTATTGGCCTATTAATTAATCAGTACTGTTGTTATTGTGCTCTACACCGAGCGCACACACGCCTGACCTCTTAGTGACCTCTGGCAATGGTCGTATGCCGCCTCGTTAAGCACGATAGAACCAGTTCATTATCTGCTACGCACACACATAATACCTTCTAATCTGTGGCGCGTTAAGTAGGCTGCACATGGCTCGAGTCTGTCGTGGCCTTACATAACTCTCATATTTACAGCTGCGGACATGCAAATGATCTTGAATTATGCTCTGTTGATTACAAGGAACCATTCTTCATCTGCTCCCGTCAGGCTTGCTGCATATCTTTGGTGTTGCCGATGCACTTATTAGCCCGCTCGGGACAAAGTTGGCTAATGACTATTCCTCTCCCAATTTTATTATAATCTCTGGCTCAAAGTGTTATACATTTTTTACCCTGGAGTCGAAGTAAGTGTCATATGAAATATAATTGTTAATCACCTTTAGAACATTGCAATCAGAGTAATCATCTTCATTAGTTGCTGGCACAGACTGAAACTGATTAACATTTCATCAGTCCAGGGTAAACAACATACTTTAATAAACTATATTAAATAGCATTCATGCAAGAGTTAAGTTGTCAATGCATCGGCGATTTCGCTTTCCTCTCTGTGTAATGTTTACATGGGTCACAGGATCGGTGGCTGCCTTTCAGTTGTCCCACACTTCACAGATTCCGTATTTAATGAACCTTTTTACTCGGAGCCTGCGAAGTTTCGATATTCAGTTCGAAAACGAAATGGAAGGCAGTACTCGATTCAAAAGTAAGGATTCGAAACGTTATCGAATCACGACCACGTGACACGCTTTGTTGTAAACTGGTTCTACGAACTCCCCTTTGCTGTTCGTGGATTGATTGTTGCAACTGAATTCGTCTTCTCTCGATTTAGTGCACAGTCCACTCTGATCAGATGTTAAGACACGACCACTAACGTACGAGACGAAGGGCTAAAGAAACTCGACGATGCCAACAAGGAGACAGAGAGAGAGCGAGACAGAGAGAGTGTGTGTGTGTGTGTGTGTGTGAGAGAGAGAGAGAGAGAGAGAGAGAGAGAGAGAGAGAGAGAGAGAGAGAGCGATGGAAATAGAAACAGATAGAGACAGAGAGAGACAGAGACAGAGGAAGACAGAAAGAGAGAGAGAGACAGAGGGAGAGAGGGAGACAGATACAGAAGGACAGAGAGCGAGGGAGACAGAGACAGAGAGAGTAAGAGACAGAGACAGACAGATATATATATATATATATATATATATAAAGAGCGAAGGGCAGAGAGTAAGAGAGAAAGAAGAAACCATCGGTTGTTATTTATAATTCATAAGAAAAGGAAGCCTCGCAAAATCAAGCAACCGTGAGCGTTGTCTGCTGCAGTAGAGCAGTTCTGAGCTGACGTTTGGAGTCAACGCAGATACGACGCTAAGGATATGTAAGCGTGCACACATGTATACGGAGTCTGGGCTCAAAAGCCTTGAAGCCATGTATGTAGAAATATCGGGACTCATAAACGACAGGAACCATAAATGCATTGGCGATCAGGTCACCGATGCATACTGAAGAGAATGTCTCATGGACTTTGTCTCACATGACCTCCATTGTTTTGTCTTTTGTTACTACTTATTCTTCATCGTCTCTTCGTCTCTAATCTAACTCACCATGTAACGTAATGTGAGATCTGTTGTGAAGTAATCAGCCATAATCTCTTTTGTATATTCAACTGATTTATGATTTGGTAAAATGCTGAGGTCGAAGATAAAAACGATTGGACGCAAGAGAGAGGAGAAGCAAAAGAGGAAAATGAACTGAGAAAATGGACCAAAAACCATGTATTTGAGGTCGAGTATAACTTAAAGATTCGAGATTATCTTAAAATTAATTAACTCAATCTGCATTCTTCTCCTAATTCATTTTTATTGCCAACTGAAATTTACCATCGTCCATGCCATTCCCCTTGGATAGGCAGATAGCCTTTTCGTTTGCAGTATTTTTGCGTTTCCTACTTAATCATCAACTTCCGTAGCTTCGAGTTGCCTTGAGGGCTGGTTGCCTGTTAGATGAACATATACAACCGAACTGCCTTCTTTCTAATTATAATTTAATAAAATTAAAATAAATCTTTTCTGCGCTATCTCTTTCTTCTTCACTGTTGTTAAGCACGTGGTGTCCGCAGACATTTTTGTAGAGGGAGAAAAGTTGATGGCATTAGAGGGACTCAACTATGGTGTCGGAAGCATCCGATTGCATGACCCTCAAGGCTCTCTCTTAGGGAGTGTCGTAATCGCAATCGTAATCTGCAAATGTATATAGCGCCACTCGTAAGCTAAGCGAAAGGCACCAGCTTATTCACGAGCGATGTGTAGAATCAGGTGAGTTGTCGAAAATGTAGACCAGGGTTGGTCACTGGTCAAGTTCCGTTTCCAGGAGATCACAGACAGCAGAGTTACTGTCAAGGCTTCGAGAGGCAAAGAAGCGATTGAATCAGGGACTGCATACATGAAGAGATGACGTTTTGAGTGGAAAGTCCGTGGAGTATCAGATAGAGGAGCCTGGAACAGATGGTGGAGGGTAATTGGTAATGATTGATGTGATCATGTTATCGATGGCGCCCATGCCAGCACTCTCAGCTCAATCGGTGTCTTCTCTGATGTATACGTAACTCAGAGCGTTTACATTAATCTTGTTTTATTGAACCCTGAGCGGCAGATAAATTGCAACTCGTTTTTCAACCATCATACGGCAAATTCCTCTGCCAGTGCCAGTCACAAGCCTGGATAAGGGAGGAGGGCTACACTAATTATCTTTGTTACCACACAGTGTCGTTAAACTGCAAGTTCCACCACCAGCCATACGGCATTCTGATGTCGTGTAAGCACGTAAGAGAAGGACTTCTGTTCCATTCATCCTACCAGGGAAGGCCATGGGACCGAAGAACCATTGGGACCTTTATTGTGAGGTTCTTTGTCCCAGCCCTCCAGGCCCTAGCTCGACGGCTCCACGTCTTATAAAAAGTATGCACAGTTTTATAAATTTAAAATATTGTGTTTTCTAACTCTTTTTGCGTGGCTCCTACGTGAAACAACATTTGCCTCCAAATTTTGATAATTTTATTAAAAAACCAAACTAAATATGAAATACAAATCAATTGATTAGGTAAATATTGTCCAGTGAAGACTGCTCATGTTGAATTTCGTTATAGCGATGCAGCGATCCAGATAGCCTACTGTTCATTTCAAGAAGGGCAAGCGAATATTCGAAAAAGGCAAAGCTTTCATGTGAATACACATGAACTGAAAAGAAAACGTCTTTCTGGGTTAAATAATGCATACACGCACATACACACACATTCATCCATACAAACATGCATGCATACATTCATCCGATATATACATGCATACACACATACATACATACATGCATACATCCACACAAACACATGCATGCATACATGCATACATACATACAAAAATTAATAGTATACATGCACGCATGCATATATGCACAAACAAACACGTAGTTACACACATCGCTACGAGTTGACATTCCAGGCACAAAGCCAAGAATGTTAGCTTTGTGACAATAGGAATGTCTTGATTTATCTTTAAAGGACATTTCTATAGCGCCCGTCCAATAAATACCCCTGGTCAATCGGATGTCGAATTCTTTCCTCGAAGAAACCACAACTATACCACTAGCGTCGCCTATGTAAGCGGATGCAGCAGAGGAATTCTCAGCAGCAGCAACCGCAGCAGCAGCAGCAACCCCTGGTGGGGGCCTGTTCAGCATCTGTCGTCGGCAGATGCTACTGCTCCTGGTGCTGGCAGCCTGGCAGACTGGCATCTGTAACAAAAAGCATCTGTAACTAAAAGCATCTGTAACAAAAAAGCATCTGTAGCAAAAAAGCATCTGTAACTAAAAGCATCTGTAATAAAAAAGCATCTGTAACTAAAAGCATCTGTAATAAAAAGCATCTGTAACAAAAAGCATCTGTAACTAAAAGCATCTGTAACAAAAAGCATCTGTAACTAAAAGCATCTGTAACAAAAAGCATCTGTAACTAAAAGCATCTGTAACAAAAAAGCATCTGTAGCAAAAAAGCATCTGTAACTAAAAGCATCTGTAATAAAAAGCATCTGTAACAAAAAGCATCTGTAACTAAAAGCATCTGTAACAAAAAAGCATCTGTAACAAAAAGCATCTGTAACTAAAAGCATCTGTACTAAAAACATCTGTAACTAAAAGCATCTGTTACTAAAAGCATCTGTAATAAAAAGCAACTGTAATAAAAAAGCATATGCAACGAAAAGCATCTGTAATAAAAAGCAACTGTAACTAAAAGCGAGCGAATGTTTCTGTCGAAGCGAAGCAGCCATTGGTCATTCCAACCTCTATAGTCGTCCTATTCTTCTGTTCTCGTGTTGTTCATCTTTCGCTCAGCGTCTAGACTTCTGATCACCTGCTTCTTTCACCATTGCCACTCTCACTCACTCATTATGCCCTGCCTCTATTTTATTCATTCTTTTCTTTCTCTCTGGCTTCATTTTTCTCATCATTTCCACCGTTCAACTTCTTTTGAGCCCGTTTCTGCTCTAACGCGTCATCTCTGTCTTCTCAACCTCCTCAGCCTTGACCTTTATATACCAAATCCTTGTCTTCCAAGAACATATTGTTTCTCTTATCGACTTCTTTATTCTCGTTGTGATTTCCATGTTCTCCTTCATCCTCTTTCTTTTGTCCTCTTCTTCTTCTTCCTCCTCCTCCTATTCCTCCTCTTCCTCCTCCTCTTCCCTCCCTGTCCTTTCCATTCTCTCGCTGAGACTTTTCTTCTGTGGACTCTTTACAGAATATCAAGCATTTGTCTCTATCTGTTATGTTCCACTCGAACGACTCTCAGTTTTAGCCGTGATTCGCCGGGAAAATTGCCTCGTTCGTTCTTGCCCATCGCGTCGTTAGAAAAACATCAATAGCCAGTTATCAGTTACACATGTTCCTTGTATCGCTTCATTCTTAGCTCCTGTTGCTTCCACCCCCCCTAGTCTACTTCAATCCACCGTGTCCAATCCCGCGTTCTTTTAAGAATGCTTTCAACCATTTCTTCATTTATATTCGTCTCGTACAATCCATGTACAGTCATCTGCCTCAACAGTCAATATAAGCCCCCCTCTGTCTGTCTGTCTGTCTTTCCCCTCTCTCTCTCTTCCCCCCTCTATCTCCCCTATCTCGTTGTATCTGTCTCTGTCTGTCTGTCTGTCTCTCAGCTTGTCCTTTTGTCTTCGTCATTTGATTGTCTCGCCCACTCTCGTGCTCTTTCAACACCATTTTTCGCTTCTCTCTCCTTCTTTCACTGAAGCTCTTCCTTTGCCTATATGCGATTCTCCAACTAGTGTTCTTGAACATCAATAAATTGATCATAACACCTTAGAGCAGAACACACTATGCATGGTTGTTACTTTACACCATTAACAACTCCCTCCCTCCCTCCCTCCCTCCTTCACGAGGGATACTGGATTCGTGGTTGGGAACAATTTCATGTTCAAGTGAGCTAAGTAGTTGGGCAGAAAGATTGTTGGATGAGTGGGCAAGCGAGTTGGTGTCTATAGGTTGGAGGCTGAGTAAGTAGCTGTGTTGGTGGTTGTTTTGGTGCCTGTGAAGGTGGGGTTGGTACCTAGGTAGGTGGGTTGAAGGTTGTGTTGGCGTATGGTTGAATCATAGATGGTTGGTTAGGTCTGACTGTGTAGATGGCTGAATTTTAGATTGGCCGGGTGAGTTGGTCGTTGGTTGAATGAACGAGCGAGTGTTCGTTCTAACCAGCGACATTACCCATAATTAGGCTTCACGTCTAGGAATTAACTTTCTTGTTAGGCAGATAAAGGATGTCCAGAGATCGGACGACGAGACGGACGCACTACAGGTCGGTGCTGTCAATTATTTCGACGGAAGAAGCGACGTGTAGCGCCGACGAAAAGGAAGTGCAGAGATGACGAACGGGTGGACGGAAAGAATAAAGGAGGGATGGAGGGAAGAAAGGAGGAATGGAAGGCAGGAGGAATGGAGGGAAGGAGGGAGGGATGGAATGACGGCGTCTGGGGTCAAGAAACTGCCGACATCAAAGCCTTGTAAGCACATTAATAAACCATGGTTTTCACTATGGCGCTAAATCTGTCAATCGTAGCTCTGCTTTCTTCTAACTCTATTACTGATTTGCGGACTGTTGATCATAGGACTATTGATTATAGGACGTTTGGTCACACGGACCATTGGTCATTAGAACCACTGGTCATGGGACAATTGACCATAGTTTAACACGTCATAAATGTAAATTTATAGTCAGATAAAAAAAATATAAGTTTAAAATAATGTTTTTAACGGTTTTTAATAATGAACGCAGAATAAGTCAATGAAAAGAAATAAACACAAGTTCTTTGCATAAAAGTAATAATATAGTAAGTGCCAATATCTAAGTTCAAATGAAGAACTAGCCTACGATGTCTCGTTTCAAACCAAATCGGTCTACAAGCTATGCATATGGTAAATGTAGGCCTACTATGGTTCGAAGGTATATGTAATTCAATACGTGCGTCGTTTGTCCGTATATTTCAACATCGCGAGCGAGCCTTTCTCGAAGACGCCGATACTTTTTACAACTTCTGCAATTATGCGCTGGTTTATTTAATTTTTAGTGGTGTTGATTGGTCATGTTAATTCTGTTAACTGCACCTGGCCTAGCTTGTGGCTCTATAGACTACGAAAGAGTCCTTATCGATATTGTAGCATACTTTTCTTAAACAAAAAACTATTGTACTTTATATTTGATTATACTTCAAAGTGAGATATTAAAGGATTCTTTGGGGGAGTTGATTGGTCACGCTAATTATATTCACTGCACCCGCCTGTAACATTCTCGCTAAGTATATTACTTTAATCAAATTGGGGGATAATATAGATAGGCCTTCTTGTATCAAGGTGTATACTCGACAGATATTCGATGCAAGACGAGCAACAAGCAGGACAAAAACTGTTACTAGGTCTGAGATTCTAAAGGTTATCGATAATTAAGTTAGCTATTATCTCAACTTGAACACGTTGATGATCCTTGCATCTCGTGGATGGGCTGGGATGGAATACGTTTCCCAAGAAAGCGAATTAGACTTATTAGCCTGTATATCAAAACGGGTCGAAATACGACTAATGTCGTAGAAACTGAATATTTCACTGTAAGGAGTTAAATAGTCTGTTGAGGAATTTGATTATTATTGACAGGCGGGCAGAGAAGAAGATGTAAGATGTAAGCTTTCCGAAGGAAGGAATATAGCAATACAAAGATATAGGCCTAGACGGAGATGTGCATAGTGGACAGCCAAAGGCCGATGCCATATGCGCTAGAAATCTCAGGCAATCAAAATGCATGCTTCGTCTATACTCTCGGACACACAGCCAGCCAGGCAATACTCCATTTAATGGACATATTGTGTTGCATAAAATATCTTTATCCTCCTCAAGGGCGAATCCAGGGACCAATACGGCCCCAACCGACCCAGTTTGATTTAGGGCAAGCGCCATTGAGTTTCTCCAAGCCGCTTTAGGCGATGGTCACCCTCCTGAGAGGCCATTAGACGACGCCATACAAAGCCCAGATACAGACACATATTCAGTGTGTATTCCTATATACCCACAGAAATTGGGGGCGGGGAATCGGCGAAAGACATTGAAACTGAATGATAGAATCACGAATAAGAAAAATATGGAAAAGTCACAAGAAGCGTTTAAAAGGGTCAGCCACAGAGAGTAGAATATACGCTTATTGAAAACACGCATTGTCAACACACAATGAGCTATATAAACCAATCTTATGTAGGCTTTATTTGGCTTTAAATTTTGACCCATACGACGAATATAATAATGAATAATAAGGTTATCAGAAATTTGGGGACTTGACGATTTAAAAACCTAGTGCGAGAAAGGCTTTCATGCACCATACAACGAAGGTCATTCTCGATTCATGAATCCGTCATGACATAGCCACCCTCTCTCTCTCTCTCTCTCTCTCTCTCTCTCTCTCTCTCTCTCTCTCTCATGCACCGGTCGGTCATATGACGCAAGACAATAATTTCGCATGTTAATGAAGGCCTTAAAGCAGTTACTAATATATGCATAGCGGTATAAGCAGTTCAGAGTTTATAAGTAGGCCTATTTATATATGTAGGGCCTACAGAACTATGTAGGCTTCCTTGTATGTGCATGTACTGGGAGTGCCCTTGTAGTCTAGTGAGTAACGTGTTGGACTGTCAAACGCTATAGGTCAGAGGTTCAAATCGCAGTCATGGCAGACATTTGTTTCGAGATTAAACAAACTCAACTGGAATGAGTAGCCTACACAGACCGAACACTAACAGTGACTTCAATGGAGTGAGGCGACCCTTCAGTATAAGGACGAGGTATGGCCAGCTGCCCCTAAATGTTAATAGAATAAGAAACAATGACCTGGCTAATACTTCATACTCTCTAGCTAGAGTGACCTCTTCGCTTTTTCTCTCTTCGTGGCAAATGGCATTTTGTCCATTCAAATATACAATAATACAAATGTACATATACAATTATACATGTATATAAATTAAATGGTCGTGGACAACATATGACATGTGATGGAGTTTTGTTTTATCAGTGATGTCAACAGAAATTGACTAACGGTTGCTGCTGCTGCTGTTGCCGCAAGGTCTCTCCTCTTCGTTCGCTACAGCCAGATCTAGGTTCGCTCTGGAAACTGCAGCACACATCTCAGGAAGACAAGAATAGGCCATAAAGGGCGCCCCTTCTTATCGCCACAAGCTCGAACACTGGATAATACAATCAGTCTGATCAAATCTGCGCTTCAGTTTGTTTATCCTGTTTTCTTTACCTTGGCTTGCGTAAAGTTTGTCATAACTTAAAGATTGAGAAAAGGACTCAAAACATGACCAAAATATCTATCAGCTCTTTTTCAAGTAGGCCTATGTTCTCGTCAACCTGCAGAGCTGACATTTATCGCACATTTCAGGCTTGTGCACAATGCAGTTTATCAAATTTTTATGGACATAACTCAAAAATTGAGAAAAAATGACTAAACACTGACAAAAAACATGACCAAAATGCGCAAAATAAAATATCATTTAACCACTCGAACGAGTCCTCCTTGACGAGCTCCACTCCAGCAAGTTTACATCATCAATGATATGTAATCCAAAATCTCTTAAGGAAATGGAACGATTGCGCCATCTACCAGATAAAAGAGGGTCCCGAAAACCCATGTTTTTACTTTAACTTGTTTGATTCCAGTATGAATTGCAGGTGGGTTGGATGATATTTCAATCGTCCCATGCGATCACTAGGCCCTATTTGCCTGCCAATGTATCCATTTACCAGTGATTACTACAGCTGGACATTTGAGTCTCAGACTCATAGAACTATATGTCAGCTCGTGATTCATTTGTTGAGGTGTGGTTGGGATGGTTCACATCAATTCACTTTTTAACCACTTCAGTTCTTTCCAAAAGATTACTTTGGGAACAGGTTAAACCTCCACCGCATGCAGCTTCAGGCAAATGGTCGTTGATGTGAGGAATAGAGCAAGGTCAAAGAAATGCAACCTAAATGCACTCGTGGTATTTCTGAGCGGGAAACGCATGCTTAATTAAAGATTCATTGTGGTTTCTCGAGCAGTTGTCATTATATTTACAAAGTCATGAGACCAATAGCTTAAATTGTTGCTGGTCACATAAAAGGCACGGTAAATAAATTGCAGATCGAAGAATATTTCTGTTGAATATCGTATTGACGAAGTTATTATTGACGAAAACGATTTATCAATGCTTCATAATGTAGGCTAATAGTATTACATTTCAGTATCGCCGATACAAAGGCTGAGGGCCTTCAAATTCGAACAAAGAACGGTATGTTAACGACAGTAGGTTAGTTTTGAGATAATTTCGAAATGATGAACACCCTAAAGGCGCGTTAGTTGAGAAAAAATCGAGATCGTCAACATTTCCCAACTGTGCAAGGGCCAGTTTTGCAGTCCTTGTGAGGGATTCTGGAACCGCGTTTCCATCTTCTGGTTTGTTACAGGATTCTAATTATCATCTGAATCCCACCATGGCCAAAACTCCTTTGACTAGAGCACCTTTTGGTCTCAAACAGGTCATTCAAAGAAATTGTTATTATCGAAACACTTTTATAGTTACATATATCTGACCACAACATTTAATATGATTGATGAAACACATAATCATGTTTTTTAATTCTTAAATTTATAGTCCTATATCAAATAGCCTACTTAGAGTGGCGTTGTAACAGAAATTGTTATAATGGCATTTTACGCACTTTTCGCTCTTGATGATCACTTTTTCAATAATGATTAAATGCATAACTGCCAGAGAAAATAGGCTAAAACCCTAGTATATGCTATAATAGGAAAATGCGTGAGAATCTCTGCAAGATTGACTAACTTACAGGTCCACAACATCTGAACGATTGATCTCAAGTTGACCGATACAGTGCAATCGGTATAGCTGATTTTGGCCTCAAATTGCATCGTAAACTAAATCGTTAAAATAGTACAATGCAACTTAGGCACAGGCAGAAATAAGAGACAGATACAGAGAGCGTTAGATACACATGCAGACAAAGAACTGTATTCGGAGGTGGATGTCTGATAAAGTGGAAGTGACCAGGAAAGAGGGCTGTCGTGCAACTGAGGACGTTTAGTGAAAGATAATTTCATGGTGGCATTAGAAGCTGAAAGCAAGCTTGCACCGGGATTGTGGGTCCCGTGATGGGCGACGCAGACCGTGGCTCGGGAGGCCACCCTATCGCACCAGAATATCTGTCGACGCCGTGACCAACCAATGAACCGCCCGGCTACACTCGCATTATGTACACTGCCTATATGTATATATGTATACATGTATTCACGTAATATATGCACAGGGTATATATATATATATACCCTGTGCATATATATATATACATATATATATACAGGAGACATTGGCGATCTGAGCGGGTGCGTTATCTGTGGAGTGACAGGCGTTTGTGTCTTGTGTTGACTTCGATGAATATTTTTGTTGAACGTCGTACAGGAAAACTGGTGACGAGGAAGGGAAGGTTGGAGATAAGCAGAAGAAGGAAGGGCTGTAGAGGATGACGACCGCAGGGAAGAGCCTCCTTGCAAAGAGGGTACATAGTCAGATGGAAATGCAGGAAAGTATAGGGCAAATGAGATGGAGATGGAAGAGGAATAGATGGACGGAGAATGTGGAAGAAGAAAGGCGATTAAGCGGAGAAGAACGAAAGAGAATTATGGAGAACGATGGCAACGATGAATTGAGTCTGGCCAGTGATGGACGTCTGTCTGATCACTCTTAGGAGAAAGCGAAATTCAGGACCTGCTGCTGCGTTGGTCGGTCGATCTTCGGAAGAATAGTCAACGATGGTCTTTGTAGGCCTATACTAGATCGACGCCACTGCCAGAGAGAAGCTGATGATATAATTATAGGGACCTATGTCTATGAAAGCCACAATAAAAGTAAGCCTAGATCATTCAATTTATTATGAAATATGAAAGTATGGAGAAATACATGTGTAGTCAATAGGTCTACTTGGACATTTATGTCTTTCAAAAACTTTTACAACCAATTAAGCGATTACCACATAAACAGCTGAACTTTAGAAAAAGCAGTAGGGGTTTACGTGTGCGTTTACGCCGCAAAAACTTTCACATCTGAAGTTCACAATGTAACACTGCTATCAATAACATAGGCGCCGACTCCGGAAAAAAGTTCAGTGAGTGCGTAGCACCCAGGAGATGTCAATTTTGGGGTTTTGGAAGTGAGCTCGCCATTCTGTAACACACAAGCAGGAATCAATTATCCATTATCCAACCAAAACACACCAGGCCATAAACAGTGGGTGAGCGTCAGCAACGTGAACCAATGGTTGTAACTGCAAACGATTCGAAGAAAAGAAAGAGTGCTAATTGGACAGACGAAGAAGAGCTGGATATGAATGGGATATCTATTGAACAGGATGACGAAATGCAAGCTCCTCTTTTTATTTCACGAAGCAGCATTTTACTTCTCCGTGAGGGAATGGAGAAGCATAAAATTTGGAATGTTGCAAGTGATTGTTATTAAACATGTTTTTAATAAATGTAATGAATTTGCCCGAGCTTATCAACTGGTCGAATGCATAATGAGTGTAATAATTGTTCACCCTTCTACTGTAGGCCTATACATGTATAGTTTTAAGAACTGTCAATTATAATTACTTTCTTTGATAATTAGGCTATAAGAAAATTTGCATATATAACATTATGGACATCTGGTTTTTTCAGGAGTCAGAGCTTTGTGTTGTCATATTTGAAGGGGGCCCAAGACTTTTGTGACGACGCGTGACGAGGGGAGGGGTCAAAATTCGTCCGAAATTGCGTGACGTCATTTATGGACGGTCCCTAACCATCTTGTGCACGAAGATCACCAACATTATATAGGCCGAATGATTAATTTAAGGAACATGAACTTGCCCACGCACAAACAGCCATGACGAGAGGGGAGGTAAACCAAACTCCACGGAGTATTGGAGAAAATCGTGCATCCAGTTTTCCCTCAGAGGTCTTCTAGGGCTCTGGGTCTTTAGGGTCTACATGTTGTTAGGGTACTTAGGTAGTCGGCCGACATCACGCCTGAATCTCATAAATTGCAAATTAGGCCTATCGATACTCTAGTACGTCTATTTCTTGAATTGAAACTGAATACAACTGATAAGTTATAGCCTGTTTTATAAGTCATAATTCTTATGTGGCTGAGAGATGACAAAGTGCTTATTGAGCCATAGAATATCATAAATTATGAAATCACTACAGAGGTCCATCCACATAATTTATTACGTACGCAGTGAGGGGAAGGGGGCTTCGAATTTTGGCAATTTCGCGAACGGGTGCGTATGGCGGAGAGGGGTGCCCAAAATGAGTACGTACGCAAATATAACCGATTAATTATGACGTCCACATTTTGGAATATTAAAATCAGAACTGAAAACCCTAGCAGACTATATTCCTGCCTAATCAATTGAAGCAGCATCAAAACTTTTTTAAATGCACGTGATTTCAGTACTTTATTTCTTTATAGCAGTTAACAAATTTCAGCTGCAGTGAAATAGGCCGATGATGCTTAACAAAATAATTAGCCTATGATAAAATCAATGTCTTATAGATAGGACTGTGAATTTTTCGCGGTCGATAATTGAGATATTCGCGGCCAATATCACAGAATTCGCGCGTATTCGCGGTCAAATGTGTAACACATTAAATAAGTTAATAAGTGATTATAATTAACGACCATTCATGATATTAATGGCGGGCCCGGTGCTGTTGCTGCTATGTCTGCTTTGCAAACACAGCTGAAAGAGCAGGTTGCAATTTTTCCCTTTTCGCCTTTCCACTCTCAATATTCTGTGCTTTAGGTCTAAGTTTGTGAACGGTGCTTAGGCCTATTCAGGTGCTTAGTGCAATTTTCTCTCCGATTAAATTCGACGGACACATTGCATGTCCTGCAAAATAGTAGATCACCGCTCACCTGAAGCGTACCGGGCTTAAAATGAACGTCTTCCTCTAGCCACCGAATGTTTTCGCGCACGAAATCGTAATTAATGTTTAGAACCTTTTCCTTTTATGCCATATCAAAAACACGAACATCACGGAAAAAACTGTCAAATTCGCGGCATAATTTCAAAATTCGCGGTAGTATCCAAAAATCGCGAATTTTGCAAATCCCTCGAAAAATTTATAGCCATACTTTAGACATGTAACCTTTGTCAGAGGGAGTTTAGAGCTCAGAGGCACGTACGCATGGGGTGTCCACAAAATTTACGCAGTGCAACAGACGGAGGGATCCGAAAATACGAATTCCTTGTGTACATAATTTATGGATGGGCCCTAGACCCCTAATTTATAAAAATGAACGTTAGCTATAATTGATTACTGCGTGAGGGACATTTAACCAATTGCCCTCCAGTCCACACGGTACCCGATTGTGTGGTAACCGATTGTGTGGTAACCGATTATCTGCTCAACGTGAAATAGCTACGTCGTATTGATGTTGGAAACCGATTTGGGATCGATGTCGGGCCGAAGTGAAATGGCTGTCATGTTGCAACAAATATTCTAGCAAAGTGGTGGTGACAGGACACCAGAGCCACATTAGAGTAACGCCTATGGGCGAAACGCAGGATTTGTTACAAGTGGTGCTGCATAAATCTGTGATAACAAATACAATAATTGATACTTCAGTATTCGCTAGGTGGCGCACATAGAATTCCAACACCAATTCCTCTTAAGTGTCGGCTACATCTACAAAAGGAAAAATATGCTGGCAACAGGGAATCTGCACGTAGAAGGAGTGAGCAAATTATCTTCTTACAACACATCACAATGGCATGATCGCCAACTTAGTCTTTGTACGGCCAACAAGTCATTCGAGTATTACAGAGGGAGCTCACAGTCATAATAAACTGAGAATTGCATGCAATTTCTGTAGATCAACTGCCAGATATCTGATTGGCTAATCATATTATGCAAATCCAGTGCTCATAAAAACACTGACAAATTAGTCAAATTTGAAACAGAAAAGTAAAATTATTGATCAAAAGTATTATTAAAATTGCACTGCCGCCATTCTTGAAGTAACTAAACATGATAAAATATAATGAGAACAAAAATTAAGGCCAACACAGAATAAAACTTACAAATGAATGAACAATTGGGAGAAAAGGGTCAATTGTAATAAAATTAGTAAAGGTATGTTGACTGATAAAGGCCGACTTTACGTCCAACAACTCTCATTAAATGATAAAGTTAAAGAGGCAATTCAAAGCTTTAATAAATGTGATCCCAAAATAATGTCTATGTGACATATTCCATGCTTGACAAAATATTCAACACAAAACAGCACAGTAGTAAGTAAGCAAGCAAGACACGGCAGAGTATATAAATGTCGTCTGTCAAACTGACAGACTATCAGTGACAGCAGACTACCATTGTGGAGTCCACTCATGCCTGCAATTTTATGCATGCAACGACCTGCTTTAAATCCAAATGACAAGAGCGATTTATAGTAAATGAAGTGCAACAGAAGGGCTCAGCATTGTATATGTTCATCAGAACTCTATTAACGAAGAGCAGTTTTCCTCAACATCAGTTACTTTTCTGCATTTAATGAATGTTACAATAGATACTCAGTGATTTGATTGAACATTTGATCAACTCCTGTAAAAGAAATTACACTTTCAAGTGTTACTAAACATAGTGACCGATTCTATAATGTCATCAGTGTCCACATTCAAATCTTGGTGCATACTGTAACTGACAAATTGGCAAGACATCTAACCCACATGAAAAATCTTTCAAACTTGTCTGCTGTTCGCGTGCTTTCACTTCAGTCACAATAAAAGCACAAATATGTGCATAGCTTTCACATCCACATTTACACACAAATACAAACACCTCTTGATAGGTCAACATTTATTATGATATCACATAGAGACCGACCGGATAGACAATTTCCAATGGGTACCGAATCTGAGTATTTGAATGTATCATTTGCCGGATCCTGGTACAAACCAAGTAGTAGTGGGTCGCCACTAGAGCAGCCACTCCAACAAATGCCATTGCCTTGTCAATTGTCGTCATGTACGGCAAAGCTTAAAATTAAGAATTTTCTGATAAGGAGATTTAACTAAATAATGTTGTACCTGAAATATTAATAATAATATTTATAAATTAAACATAAAAGCTATTCGCTAATACTGTATACATAAATCTGAAAACTAAATGATTACGTACTCTATTTGCGTGTGTACTATATGCCGAGGCGCATACTTCCAAATAGTCAAAAATGGGATATTCGGCTGAAGCGAATGTCTGAGGCGATTTCCGGTCGATCCCTAATTTCACATGAAAAAATGACCAATGATCGGAGCCTCCTGCATTATGATACCATTGCAACACAAGTCTCTAGATCAGCATATTAGAATCATTGAACTAGGATTATGCCTCTCAGGACTATTGCTGATAATGGCAAGTATTAAATGAACAAATTACCTTAATTTACCTTATTAATGCACTAACCCAGCGGTTCTCAACCTTTTGAGTGAGTATAGGTCCTATAGGTTATTATAGGTAAAGCTATTTTTATTTCAAATAGAACAAATTGAAATCTCTTTATAAAGAAAAATTACATAAATTTTTGGCTCCTGCTCACTGACCACTAGTCAGATGACCATGAACCACAGGTGGTCAGAGTGAGAACCTCTGCACTAACCTACGCATAACTGAAGATCACAGTTAGCTCGGCAATATGTGTGATACATATTAAGTCTTACTGGCTCTGGAAAAAAGCACACATGATCAGCCCTGTCAGTTATTTCTGTTGGTTGTCAAAGTTTCTGTAAGCTAGAAAGCCTGTTACATGAAATAATCGTTAATCACAAGCAAAAACAGTTACATGCAAAAATGCTGTAAATAATGTTTAGGCAGCTCTCCAAATCAAAACAGCTATATATATGCCTTCAAAATTATGAATGGTAATCAACTTCGTCATTAAAAAATCATGAACACCATAAAAATCTGTCTCAGTTCAATAAAGATTTACTTTACAAATGAGGAAATGAGGTAAGGACGCATTTTAGCACACACTTGAACAAAGCCAAACCGTAAGTCATACAAAGCATCTGTCTAGTTGGCAAAACGGGATCAGGCTGGCATGCATTTTCGATAATCAAAGCCCAAGCTGTTCAGTTACGTTAACTATAATGATATGTAAAATTTAATAGCAAGAGGGATAAACAAGTCTACGGAACAAATGACAGACGTTATAAAACAATCTCAGCTAATTTCTGTAAAAAGCATCCGTCTGCCGAGGAGCAGGCCAAAAAAATCAAACGCTCACACCCATAGGTACTCAGATTTCAGAGAATACCATTGCACATGGCAGGCAAGAATAAATTCCAACAACAAACCTAAGCACTGTGGCAAAGGCAGGAAGAAACGGAGCAACAAATGATGCTGCCGAGAGGCTGAAAGCATCAGTCGAACAACCGATGCGCAGATCTCTGAGCTAGATCACTGAAACGCACTACTGTCGATAGCCATCAGATTGAAGGGACTTTTCATTTCGAGCATGCACCTCCATTCGTATGGTTCCTTAACATTGTGAGGAACACGCACAGGACCATAATACAGATTGCTGTAGACTGACAAGTCCATGTTGTAGAAATTCAGAGCCTCTTCTTTAATCAACGGCGGCGGAATTTTGTAAAAGACTCGTGACGCACCCTCAGTACAAAGCATACCAACACAATACTTGCTGGAGGCAGGAACGGTCATTTTCTCGAGTACTTCGGATAGCTCGCCCTTTGTCAGCTTTCGTAAATTATGTTGGAACGCCTTTGCTGAGCCAATATTGATGAAGCTGCCTGAGATGCTGAGGACCTCAACGGCCATCAGGGCTTGTTCGGATGTCATGTCAGGCGAACCATCCATCAGTGTTGAGGTCTGTCAATTCCAAAAAAATGAATAAAAATGGAAAACGATAATAAATAATCGATACAGCCTATGAACCGAAAGCACAGCATTTTCATACATACAATGTCGAAACAGATAATCTCAAGTAACAACAGAAAATAAACAAAGTAAACAGTGACAATTCAGTGTATATGACTATTGACTAGAATTGCTGTAAGTAGGAAAATGTAATTTAATACCTCAAAATGAAAGTGCACAATGCCCTACACTCTTCACAAGTTAAAACATGACTGATTGCAAAATCTTTGGACTCTGCCAAATAAAACACAAGCCTCAGAGTGTCAAGTTTGTTTCTTATCAATACCCTATTAGTACATTCTTAGAAGGGATATGCCTAAACAAAAAAGGTTTAAAGTGAAGTCTTGCTCAGACCCAAATAGAAAATGCAGCTGTTTGCAGAATTGCTGCCGACACATCTGCCAGTTTAAAGATTAAAGTTCAGTTCCTTTGACCTCAGGACTGTGCCTCCGAGGACAACTCTCGATGCAGCTGATAAAAGGACTCCAGTAACTTATCTCCTTAGAAGTTGGACTGGCTTTTACTGCAGTGCTTCACTCTAAGAGATAAAATGCTGAGATACACTCCAGTGCTGCTAACTAGTTCACAAACATGACGAAAGTAATTGCCTGTTGAGACCTTGAACTGTGAAATGCATCAATATATGAAAGTTGTTTTGCACACAGCTTGGCAAAAACATCATCAAACTGAATTAGTTAGAGTCATATTTTATTCTTAAGCTCTATACTTCAAAGCCAAGTTTTAATAACATGGTCCCCAGTCATTATAGTCTTTTAATGGTGCTAAGCATAGAAGGCTAACTGCATGCCAGTAACTTTAACCAGGATTCCAATCATATTAGTCAAAGCAACCACTGTTCACCTACTCCTATTCCAGACTCTGACTAGGCAGAAATTCATGAACAAGGTAGATATGCATTCTGTTTCACTAGAAAGTTCACTTCATTCATATTTTCCAGTGCACTGACTTTGTCGGCAGATATACATATATATACATATAAAGAATAAATACAAGTATATATATATATACATAAATATTACATATAATATATAACATATTATGCCTGCACATATGTGAGTGAGTGGGCATATGTGTGTCTGTATTAACAGAAGTCAGTTGAATGGAGATTTTTCCTGAACTCTTTGTATCCAATAAGTAGGGTCTTTGATGTTCTTATCAACTGTGACAGGAGCATGAAACAGCTCATTATACAATCGCGGGTCAAACTGATAGTACGAAAAAGCTTGCATTGCAACCAGAGACGGCGGGCACTTGTAGAAAATGCGTGACACTCCCAAATCAGAAAGTTCTCCAATAAAGTACAGAGGATTCCTCGGCGTCGACACTTTGTCCAAGACCGCCATAAGCTGCTCTCGAGATGTCTTCCTCAGACTCTGACGATTGGCCTTGAGACAACCCAAACTGATGAAGTTGCCACGCATGCTAAGCACAGTTCTTGCTATGGTCAACTCCTCCAAAGAGAGGCCAGGGTCATCATGCAGTGAGTCTTTATCCTCCTTTTCATCCTCCTCCTCCTCCTCATCTTGCTTCTTGGTCAGCTGCACCTATTCAACAGAACAAGAACCTCTCTTTAGTTGCAACCTGCATCACTGCTTTGCCCTATCTTCCAACTTATTAGGCACAGGTTGCAATTTCATTACACCAGATATGCCAGACTCAAATCTGTTCTCTTTGAATACATAAATGGTCATACTCTGATGCTCAATCTATTAATAGCACAGTCTGTTTGATCAACAAGTTTCTTCCCTTAACCAGTAATTCATAAGACAAGTGGACACATCAGCTGGACACATCAGCTGGACACATCACTGTTGGCCAGAATAAGTTCTTCCACGGTTCCACTCAAAGCATTGATGAATTTCCAGAAGAATAACAACAGAGACCTTCATATTGAACTGTCTAACAACTCGTGAGACAACTGAACACCAGTATTGCTCAACTGCAACATGTGATATGATTCCCATTACAGGCAACTCTGCAACATAAGATTTCATCCAACCTATACATCTCTCAGGCAGCTAGCTTCAATTCCAAAGTTCATCTTTTATAACTTATCAGTCATGTTGACAACTGCTGGTCTGTGCCTTATGGCCAGGGATTCCGGCCAGTGCAAGCCTTGAGGCACTTCGAATATATTCAATAAGACAGAGACCTTGAGACAGCAACTGGATGACAGCCAATCCAGTCAAACTAATGTCAAGACTTACTAAAAAAAAGGTCACATTGTATAGATTTTCAAAGGCAACATGTATTAGAACCACATAACACTCCCAACAAATAGATATCAAAATCAGTTCATTGTTTTCAGAACAGATGCAGAGATTCCACTAGTATTTCGCATAAGTGTAAATCTCATATTTTCAGACTGGTAAATGTCAATCTTTTCTTTATGTCCAGTTTGGCTGATCCCATCAAACAAATTCCCAATTACACATCCACCCAAGGAACAATTCTCTCGCTGTCCCAAGGCCGGCTCACCAAAGTCAGATATCTGTCTTGGTCCTGACATTTTGTTTGCTTGTGAAAGAGTTTCGTATAACAAACATCAAAAGTCACAAAATAAAGCAAAACTTGAAGCCCAAAATCCATTATAGCGAGGCAACATGAATGCATGCAATATAATTCCCTCAAACTGCTAATTCAATTAACTAAAATCATAAAAAAATACATAATTGAAAATTGCTGATAAAAATCCTACATTACTAATTTGAACCTACTTCTGAGTCATTTAAAGACTTGCAGGCCTTTTGCATAATTAGCACTTTTCCGTTTGTAGCACTTGGGTAAAGCACAGGCAACCTGTTCACTGAGTTCAGTCATACTTAACTTGCCCATAACATTCCAAATATGAGCACCACAGTATATTCAACAGTGGACTACTAGCTACAAATCACTGGAAATAATGATTCAAAGTCCTGTGACTAATTAAACATTTGGGACATCTATAACTTCCTCCCATACTCCAGTCCATGTACCGTTTTGAACACTTGAGCACCTTTTCAACTGATCCTCCTCCTATTTTCACTCTCTCCCATTCCCAAATCACTACTTGCCTCAAGTTCTCCAGTCAATCCATACTCCACACACTGCATCTTGCCAATGGTATGACCTGCCCTGAGAATTGAAAAGTCCCATTTATACCAACATCGACTCAACATCATCTGTTTGTGGCTCAGGAGTCAGGACAACTTATCACCCACAGGCTCTGCACTCTACTATAATCCATCAAGTCCATTGCTTTCCAAGCTTTCTTGTCCTCAATGAAACACACTTTATGCACTCCATTGCCTCCTGTCTCTGGGCTTTCAAGCAACCAGACTTGGAACTTCCCTTGACCATTACATGACAACCCCTTTGACATGACGCACTACTCATGAATAAGCTAGTGCTATAACATCATATCACCAATGGTCAATTCAGTAAATGGAACTTCATAGTTTAGCACACAGGATATCATTTACCCATGACTACGGCTGACCTGCAATTTTACGCTGTTTCATAGACCAGATTTCCCAAATGGCGGGTTGCGGCACTGTGAGATAAAATTTAAGAATTTATATAGCACCTCTTCATGGGAACTATTCATGGGTGCTCCCATCTCCAGCTCACCCACAAAACAGTCTTCAAGTGCACAGAGAATGTGTCAGAGGGTGACCTACTGAGCAGGCACAGCTCAAGATGGGGGCCATTCTCCATCTCCACACAACTGAAGATGGAGGCCATTCTCCATACCACTAAAAAGCAAGGGTAGCATCCCTTTCCTCACAGAGAGTTCTATAATAGTAATTTTGAGGACTACAATAATTGTCAAACACATAATGCACTAAATGTATTGTTCTACAGCAGCGCTCTTCAACCTCTTCACACCTGCGGACGGACGAAAATAGGAGAAATATTTCACGGACCGGCTGATGACTAAGACAGAATTAAATATCAATGCAGAATGAAGATAGCATTTTAATTATTAAAATGTAATGTTATCAACTTACAACTTTTATTAGTGTGACATCTGCTGCTGCAAATGACAAGTAAGTTTGGAGGGATTAATAGATTCATTTGACAGAATTTAAGAACATACCACACACAAAGGCCTTGGCCACGGTTCATTGTCGGGGGATACATTGAAACCAAGCTTTAAATACTCCTTAAACGTACTGCCCAACAAAGGTACCCCTTCATTTTGAAATATCAACAAATATCTTTCACTTGGTTTCTTCTAAACTTGAAGCCTTAATAATTGGCATAGGCCTGTTGTCGTTATCATCACTACTTTTCTCCTGAATCTTGTTCTTGCCTCAACCAAAGAAGGCCAAAAGTATTGCTGTTTGTCCTTTTTTTGTCTCCATTTTGCATGGTTTCGATTATATGAACTTTATAACTTGCTTTCTAGCCTCTCTTAAAAATCACAACACAATAGGGTGACTAAAAAAAAAACAACGGTCACTCGTGACGACGTAAATATTGAAAAACACATAAACCTTAGATATCGTTAAACAACGTAAACCAAACATCAACACATAGATAAATGATGCATTACAAGGTACAGGTTACATACTCAAATATACAGGACGCATCAGTCGCCAAAAGACGTTCTTATTGCACTGCGCAACTATAATTTTAGTTTTAAATTGCAAATAAAAGCAAAATGATATTTCAGGAAAAATTAATTTATGGAATAATTATCCTGAAATTGTATTCCCTCTAGAAATTTCACGAGGACCGGCAGAAAATTTCTGCGGACCGACACCGGTTGAAGAACACCGTTCTACAGTGCATAATAAAACACAACATTTTATACATCCAACAACATCAGGAACTAACCTCTGTTTCAGAATTTGAAGGATCAACAAAACCACCTGACATCCACTGCGGCAAGAATGAACGCAGAAGACCTGTTGTATTCTCCTGCGTTGCTGCTGCTGATGCCTGCCACAGTGAGCAAATGCCAGGTTCCCCCACCTGCTGAACAGCCAGAGGATGCATAATGCCCACTGTCGACCCTCTTGAGCCATACTTTCGACCGCTCTGAGCACGGCTGCTAGTCAATTGTCCGTACAAGTGTCTCATGTTCTGTCTTGAAACACTCCAGGAATCGTCGTTTGGCTCGTCCTTAATCTTCAGGAACTCCTTTTTAAAGCATTCGTTGTTGTCACTGCCCACATTTGTAACATCGCAGACCTTTTCATCCGCATCTGATTCACTGTGTACATTAGCACCGTTGCATTCAGCTGCTGCCGTGCTGTAACTTTCCGCATTCTGAAGGCTGTTACCTTCGGACTCTGGGACTATTGCACTTGTAACGTCATCGACCCCTGAATTTATTTCAACAAAAGACTTGACGGATGAAGATGGGTTATTCAAGCAATCAACAGCATCACCATTTGGATATTCTGAGCCCTCTTTACTTGCACTAGCTTTATTTGATACAGACGCTGCTTCGAGAGACCCACCCAGTCTCTGGCGTTTGCTCTTCTGCTCCATAATAATTAATTCGTCTCCATCAACGTCCACAGACAGAACCTCCCCCTGAGCATAACTCTTAGGTGCTGGATTCTTACGAAGTCGTTTGTGGTTCAGGTGTCGCATGGGCTCAGACATCAGTCTTTGGCAAGACGAGTTGACAAAGCTTGAAAGGTTTTTAGTACAATCTGGGTTCAAAATCAGTCTCTCATCAAGTCCAAAGTCTGACTGCCTCCTCGTTCTTAAGTCTGCAATGCCGACTCCAGGTTCTTTAGCACCGTGAAGTCTTGCAGAGGTACTCTGCTGCGCTCGGTGACTGTCCGTGCTCGTGTGATCAACCCATGAATCAGATCGTTTTCGCGTCTCATCAGTATGGACAGTCTCTTTTATGCTCACTAAGAACACATCTTCCTGATCGAGTGTGATGCCAATCAGCGCTTCGATGCTGAACTCGGACTTGAAATGAAGACCGCTGCGGCAGAGAAGCGTAATCGTCTCAGACAACAGATCCTTTATTCTCTGCTGGTCTGGCTTTAAAACCATGCTTAGGATAACTGAAGACAAAACAACAAAACACCACAAATTTACAGTGTATCATAATTTCAAAGTATTTGTAACCAAAATTCAAACACAACAAAAGTAGACAACCAATATAAGGCAATTTAGTGAGTGCTACTGTGATCGTAATATTACGCCAATTAATCAAAAAGACAAGCACATACTTTTATTAGTATTTTCTATATCTTAGCGATGAGTAATTAAGTTCTTGAATTGCTTGGGTATGCTTTGATTACGTGCTTGCATTAATGAGTAACTGGGCGTGCCTTTCTGCCATGCACTCACCACGTGCGCTTGATGTGTCTAACTAGTGGCCCACCACTGAACGTGTGGTGAGGTTTTGGTTTGATTTCAGTGCCATGATCATTTCAGGTGGGTGCTCGTAATGATGCGCTTATGGTGAAATGAATCATGACCGGTTCAGACAGTCTCAGCACTGTCTTGGCAGGATGTCTGTTAAAAGTAGCCACAAATACCGTGATGATGGTCTTGAATGGTAATCTGTTGTGTTATCGGTTTGCCTAGATTGAGTTTATAGAATGTCTTCGTCCGATTTGGGAGATCAAACTCTGCAGATCAAACTCGAGCAATGTCCCACAAAAGGTTGCAATATTTTGTATTAGACTCCCAAAAATACCACAAAAGCACAACAAACACACAATATGTAAAAAAATTTGAATTTCAAAAGCGCATCTAATTTTATTTCAAAACAAGGTTATTTCTTCAGCGAGAATTTCCTGATAGTCATCTTAATTACATTTATGGCCGCCATGAAGATAAGCACTTATACGTGTATGTATACATGTGACACATCTGCAAAAAGTCATAAGTCTTATGACTTGATTTGTGCAGATAGGTCACCAACCGACACCATGTATATGGTTGCACCAGAATTGTCAATGTATGTATTTTAGGGATGAACCAAAATTCAGTTCGGAACTCAGCTCGGCCCAAGTTTCATAGTACTTGGCATTACTCAGACTCGGACAAACAATGGGTCTGAGTATTAATCGTTCCGATTTTCTGTTTCGATAAAGAAAATCGGATTTTTAATCAACAAAACGACAATCGACCTAACTAACAGTATTATAACAAATACTGTTATAATTATTTACAAAACCACAATCGACACAACTGAAAACATAAATACCAGTTACTATTTCTTAGTGTAAAAACTAAGGCAAAACTAAAAGATTAATAAAAGTTATGCCAACTGCCAAACAAGAAATCAAGACAATGAGACTTTTATCAAATATTCAAAACTCAGACTCGGCAAAATTGAACTCATAATACTCGGTATTCGGACTACGCAAGAAATTAAAACTCGGTTGATCCCTAATTTATTTTAGTAAACATTTTGTTACTTTTACATCATATCACCTTAAAGTAAAAAGGAGAAACCATAGTCTGAAACGGTATATGTTTCCGGCATGAAACGACAGTATAGAATATATATGCGTGGAGGACACCATTCGAACCGGAGAAAGACGGGGGTAGAATCCCACAAGATCGGTCTTTTTTCATCTATCCAGCTTTCATTTAAGCATTATTGTTTTCATTCATCCAGCTTCCATTTAAGCATTATCTTTTCGTCTATCCAGTTTCCATTTAAGCATTATTCTATCAATGAGGCAACAGGAAAGAACATCAACAGGAAAAAGCGTTTGAGAGAGGACTCCAATATGTATAAGCCTTGCGCCTTGAGAAAAGACAATAAATACATGTCGTGAAAGAAATACCCCCGAAAGTGCAATATCGCCATGATTGCAACCAAACTCTTGTTCTTCTAATCATTTATGTACAGAATAACTTGCCCACAACAGGTCAACGAAAGGAGCGTTCACTGCAGTCACCATGAAGTCATACTGTTTCCAGCTGTGCGGTTACGTTACCGCTCTGCGTGTTTTCTCAGTACACCTTGTCATAAAATGTCACAGCTTCATTTCTTTCACTGTAGCATGTGACACGATGTAATAGTGTTCGAAAGGATGCTCATATAGATACAAATATTTGACCACCGCCATTCGAGAATCAAAGTTAAACGACGCATGCGCACTTAAGTAAAAACATGAAATTGGGTTGCGGTAGTAAATTTTCACAGAGTAACGTTGATAACTGCTTAAGTAAAAAACAAATCTATGTAAATCAAGCAAGCTTGTAATGTTGATAGAAAGCGGCCTTACCAAAATTAAACTTTAAACACTAAAACAATTAATGTAAGTACTGTTATAAGACCGTAAATGATAAAACAATGTATCACAAAAAAACAAACGCTAGACGTCGCCACCCCACACTTTCTCTCTAGTACTCTGCACTCTGCACTACGATGCTTAATTTATGTAGCGTTATTCACAGTAAGTATGTTGCTATGTGTATCAAAACAGAAATCTGCCATATATTTTAGCATTCATCATAAATTGAAAAAATATCATAAAAATATAATTATTTAATAATTAAAAATATAATTATTTATGATAATTTTTCATTGTTCTAATTTTTGTTCATTTCTCAGTCTTTTATTATTTGTTCTGCCAATATCACCCAGTTTTGCGACACGTAGGCCTAAATTAAATCTTTATAGTCTTCCATTTTTCTGATAATTTATATTTCATTTATTGATGTCAATTGTCACTTTTCTTGACAAGCATTACTATTGATGTTGCTTTTAACTTCCACGGTAAGCAGCTGCAACTAAGAGAGAACCAAATTAAAAGATGATGAGGCAGATGATGACGAGATTGACGACGACGATGATAATGATGACGAGGATAGCCAAGAAGGAGAAAAAGAAGAAGGAGCAGAATAAAAGAAGAAGGAGGAGGAAGGTTGAGGATGAAGGAGAAGAAGAGAAGGCGAATGAAAAGAAGAAGCAGAAAGAGAAATAGGAGAATGGGAAACAGAAGGAGAATTAAAAAGAGTAGGAAGAGAAGGAGGAGGAGGAGGAGAAGAGGAAGAAGAGGAGGAGGAAGGGTGGGGAGGGAAAGAGGAGGGAAGGGGATGAGGAAGAGGATAAGGAAGGGGAAGGGGAAGGGGAGGAAGAAGATGATGATATGATGCGATGATGATGATGATTATGATGATGACGACGACGATGACGATGACGATGATAATGATGATGATGCTGCTGCTGATGATGAATTAAATGGAGAAGGAAGAGGAAGAGGAGGAGAAGGAGGAGAAGAAGGAGAAGAAGAAGAAGAAGGGAATGAGGAGGAGGAGAGGAGGGAAGTGAAAGAGGAGGGAGAAGAGGAAGAAGAAGAAGAAGGAGAACGAGAAAAAGAAGGAGAAGAACAAGATGAGACTCGATGACGAAGAAGAAGATGGTGATGGGATGATGACGACGACGACGATGACGATGATGACGACGACGACGATGATGATGATGATGATGAGGAGGAGGAGGAGGAGGAGGAGGAGGAGGAGGAGGATGACAAGGAGGTGGAGGTGGAGGAGGAGGAGCAGGAGGAGGATGGTGATGAAGATGGTGATGATGATGATGATGACGAGGAGGAGGAGGATGGTGATGAAGATGGTGATGATGATGATGATGACGAGGAGGAGGAGGATGGTGATGAAGATGATGATGATGAAGATGATGATGATGATGATGATGATGATGATGATGATGATGATGATGAAGATGAAGATGAAGATGAAGATGAAGACGAAGACGATGACGATGACGATGACGATGACGATGACGATGACGATGATGATGAAATAGAAGAAGAATATGAAGAAGAAGATGACGAAAAAGAAGAAAAATGAACTAGCATGGTTATAAGGCGTGTGGGGTTACTGACTTAATTAAGTTTATCATATATATATATATATATGATATATATATGATATATAATATATATATATATATATATATATAGCCCCGATGATTAGTCAATCAGCCTTCTCCCACGACCGCCGTCTAATCAACCCACTAACTTAGTGACACTATAATTAGGTGTATAGCTAATAATAATTATTCGTTATGACTGAGTTTGTTAGGGACGCATATAATTAGATTATTATATTTGCGGGAAACTATCTGTCATGGCTGGGATTTTAGCGGTCAACCTATAGCTATCGACTCGATCGCGATTGTCAGTTCAACAAGCTAGCTCCTAGACTCTGACTAGGCTACATATATAGCTCGCAACCAACTCAAGATGTCAGATATTCAGAGCATGACACCTAACAACCATTGTAGGCCTAATCCCTCCGCAGCTACAAATTTGAGGGTTTCTAAAGATGTTGTACTTGGTACGGTGGTACATATGTTGGTCCTATCAACTACATGTACATTAATAGAAGCGTATACACTGCGTTTGACGCGCTTTTGTGATGAGACCATATGGGTAGCGGATCACGGTTCGAATCGCTTGAGGCTTACTTATACTCGCACTCAAGATTTACATGTGTGACAAAACATGGAAACATATAGGTACACATAGGTCTATGAACAACTTAACTGACAATCACTCCGATAGATTGAAGGCCTACCGTTTAAATTTTATGTGATAAATTAATTTATAATATTTGGATATTAATTCTGACAGTTCTTTTGCTGAGACTGTGTTGCAGAAACCACAATTTGATCAGAATTATCTTCTTAATATTTATCTACCAAAGATCGGGGGAAGAGTTAAGACAACACAGAGTAGTTAACCACGTGTCCAATTTTCATGACCCGACCCACCCACAATGGACCCCACCCGACATATGAAGCCGAATATGTGACCCAATCTGATTCATATGCCAGAAACCGATGTCTGGCTGACGTTGATGATCGATGTTGTAATTAGATTGGAGAACAAGACGTGGACCCGATGAACAGCCGAGGAGTGTTGTTTGACATCATATCTGTTTCTTGTCAGAAGTCGGTAGATGTATCATCGACGTCGGCCCTGCGTGAGTGGCTGTTGTAGGCCAACTTGTCATTTCCTGAGCTTGATTGTATCTTATTATGGCTACCATGTCCGTTGACGTCAGCCTTAAGTACCTTACCTTTCACACAACATATTATCTGGATCGCTAATGGTACTATGTCCGAGTATATAATATGCCTGAGAATTGGAATCGTGTAACAATTGAGTCGTTGTTTGTCTATTCCAAGGTCGACATACGGGATCAGTTAAGCTTCTATAGGCTATAATTATGCAGTACGTTGTTATGCAAAGCGTCGTCATCTGGTTACGTAATATGATCACTTGGTTCAAAGCGTCGTCATCTGGTTACATAAATGATCACTTGGTACAAAGCGTCGTCATCTTGTTACCAGGTTACGTAATATGATCACAAAGCGTCGTCATCTGGTTACGTAATAAGATCACTTGGTTCAAAGCGTCGTCATCTGTTTACGTAAATGATCACTTGGTACAAAGCGTCGTCATCTGGTTATGGAAGTGATCACTTGGTACATAGCGTCGTCATCTGGTTATGGAAATGATCACTTGGTACAAAGCGTCGTCGCTTGTTTACAGATGACACACCAAACTTAGTGGTAATCAGGCCAATGACTATCCGGAAGGTCAGTCCGTGAAACTCTAGAAATACAGGCATACAATAACCAATTAGCAATTGAAATAATTAAGTTTAAAGTTTAAAACGAAAATGCACTTCATACAGACACAGGGAGAGAATCCCCAAAAGTAGATTCCAGTAGCCGATAAGGCAATTTACCAAGAACAGTTTTCCATGTGAGCATGACCAAGTAAGGATGGCATATCAGAGGACCTGTTTGACTAATGACAAATCTTGGAAATAAGAACAGATTTTAGGTATTGTGGTTGGGCGGAGCGCACAGTTTAATAAACTATGAGTCCAAATGCTATCCCAGAGAACGATTATCCAGCAATATTCTTAAGGGGGCGGTATGGTGTATGAGTGTAGGACATTTGCCCCCAGACATCGGGCGGCTTCTGTCCGGGGGGCAAATGTCCGTTCCCCGTGATGTATGATGCAAACAAAAGAGGACCAAAATCATGATTATAGGCCTATCCTGAGTAGTTAGTATGACCCGAATTATAAGCAATTACAAATTTTTCGCAACGTTACGTTTTAGTCGATGTCCCATGCTATAGGTATAACGTTGAAATAAACATTTGGGCAGAAAGTCTACAAATTTTATTTTTTAAATAATTGTTTGAAAAGTATTTTAGAAAAGAATTATTTGAAAAGCAATTTGGAAAAGTATTTTGGAAAAGCATTTTTATTTTTGCCAAATACATGTTAGGTCTAAAACTAATGTGAATACTTTCACAAAATAATTTTCAAACGTAGGCTACATTTAAAATACAAAAAGTTAAAAAGCATCACGAAAGAAGGCGACACTGTCTGGTGTTGCAGCTTTGTACGCACACTTATATGTAAAGCGTGTGTAGTTTCTATCGGAGTTAAATTCAAGGAAAACCGACATCTAACTTATCTGCAAGCATTGTCTTATATTTCGTTTCAATAGTAAACAATATTCCTATAATGTCCGACAAAACTCTCATTAAGTTTTTTATGTACGCCTTATGACGTTGTGCTTTTTAATTTTAAATAAATATGTGCGTTTATAAGCTCAAAGAAATTATGTAGTCTATACTCTAATTCAACTCTATGTGGATTTGCTATGAAATGAACGAAGGAAGACTTATGACCAATCGTCTGTTTGACCGATAGTCCCTATGACCAATCATCCCTATGCCCAATCATCCCTATGACCAATCATCTTTTGACCAATCATCCCTATGACCAATCATCTTATGACCAATCATCTTATGACCAATCTTCCTAGATCCCATTAAATGATTTCGTTCGCTTTAGTAGGAATTTACCTGTCGATCCATGGCATTGATACACAATTTCAAGCGCAGACTACAAATAAAATCGTAAACGAAACAGTCCTTCAATAGGGACATAGGCCCTACATATTACAAAACTATTATATAACGTGACTATATATAGGCAGTGTGCAGCGTGGCATTTGCTTTTGTATACATAATAGCGATGCTTACGCAGGTCAGACACATGCATCAGTGCCACTGGTCTGTGATATCGATGAAGAGGAGACATTAGGACGACGACAACGTTAGTGACGTGTAATAACGAAGATGGCAAAACAAAAGAGGACAGATGTGACGACTTAAGAGGACAGCTGCGACATGAGAGGACAGCTGTGACATGAGAGGACAGCTGTGACATGAGAGTGCGAATCTCTGGCGTCTGATTTAAAGACTCACACTCACCATAGCTGTCCAGATGATCATCTGCGTGCGTGGAACGGCTGCTGTTGCTGCTGCTGTGGCTGATTGACTGTATGGCTAGCGATGTGAAACGAATGGGCAGTTGACCAGCGGCTATAGGTGCATGTTGCTCTGCCACATAGGGTGCATTATAAACGCCTTTAATCCGTCAGGGATTTCAACTGCATCAGCGAAGCGATGAGAGCTGGCTTTCGATGAAGCTATTATCTTGTCCTGTGTGTGGCGAAACATTATAGGTATGTGTAAATATTTCATTTCTCGTTATGTATTCGTGGTACGCATCTCTTTGTTACGAGATATGTATGCATGTAACAGCTAATAGGTTAATTCATTTCACGCTACGAAGATATACACAGTAAGTTGTGAAGTGGGCCTACGTACATAAAGCACGCTATGCTTTATGTACGCACGAATCGTACGTTCATAATTATGCGTATATGCAGACATACGTACGGCAGCATGTATGCATGGAAGCATATGAACTTTCACCCTTATACAGCGCCTCTGGTCAACCTAAAATTAATTGATACGAACAATACATTCAGCTGCATGTGAGTAATTCTGCTCGAACTGTTAAAATGGTTTGCGTCCAGATGCTGACGGTCTCCTCATCTCGACGCTGGTTAACTGCGGGTCTTCAATGCTGATTGTGACTGACGTCCGCGATCTCGGAGTCATGATGGAGTCCGATCTGTCCACGATGGATCACGAGGCGCAAACCGTTGGCTGTTGCTTTCGTCAACTCCGCCTCCTCTGGGGCTGCACATCAGGTCCTTTCGAAGCCAAGGGAGGGTCCCATGCATGGTGCATTTGTCACCTCTCAGGCCGACTGATGCAGCTGTATACTGGTCGGTGCGTCCAAAGTCTTTGGGATTTCCTGCGGACTGTTTTCTCGGCGTTCATGTGAGGCTGCTTATGCATCTGGCGGAAGTACGAGCATGCTACGCCGTTCCTCCGTGATGTCCCTGCACTGGCTGTCGATTCCTCTTCGAATTGACTGTAAAACCTTGTTGCTGTTGCCCTTCACGGGACCGCACCTTAGTATTTGCTGCATCAGACGCATTCCTTCGCATCCGGTTTGTGAATCCGATCGCCTGAGGAAAGAGATCTTCACCTGCAATAAAAAGTTTCGGTCCCAGATGATGTAACGGACTTCCTTCTGCCCTGCGAGGGAAGGAGGTCTTCACATCTGGTGTCAAAAGAGTTAATTTTTTTCCAAGGCATATTCTGTTTCCTAGTTGACAGCGAGGCGCCTTTGAAACGGTATGGCTGCGCTCTAGCGCAATATAATTTATCATAATACTTTTGTATTAGTATGCTCTTAATTTCAACTAGTCTTACTTCTTCTAGAATTACTTTCGTGATGCATCCACTCTTCCACGTATCAAGCTCTCTCGTCCTATAAAGAAATGTTCCTCTACCTCCTTCCCTCTCTCTCACCCTGGCAATAGGACTTCCTTTCCTCTCTCCTCCTGGCAATCGAACCTCCTTCCCTCTCTCTCTCCTCCTGGCAATCGCACCTCCTTCCCTCTCTCTCTCCTCCTGGCAATCGAACCTCCTTCCCTCTCTCTCTCCTCCTGGCAATCGCACCTCCTTCCCTCTCTCTCTCCTCCTGGTAATCGAACATCCTTCCCTCTCTCTCTCCTCCTGGCAATCGAACATCCTTCCCTCTCTCTCTCCTCCTGGCAATCAAACATCCTTCCCTCTCTCTCTCCTCCTGGCAATCGAACCTCCTTCCCTCTCTCTCTCCTCCTGACAATCGGACCTCCTTCCCTCTCTCTCCTCCTGGCAATCGAACCTCCTTCCCTCTCTCTCCTCCTGGCAATCGCACTTCCTTCCCTCTCTCGCTCCTCCTGGCAATCGAACCTCCTTCCCTCTCTCTCTCCTCCTGGCAATCGCACCTCCTTCCCTCTCTCGCTCCTCCTGGCAATCACACCTCCTTCCCTCTCTCTCTCCTCCTGGCAATCGCACCTCCTTCCCTCTCTCGCTCCTCCTGGCAATCACACCTCCTTCCCTCTCTCTCTCCTCCTGGCAATCGCACTTCCTTCCCTCTCTCTCTCCTCCTGGCAATCGAACCTCCTTCCCTCTCTCTCTCCTCCTGACAATCGGACCTCCTTCCCTCTCTCTCCTCCTGGCAATCGAACATCCTTCCCTCTCTCGCTCCTCCTGGCAATCGAACCTCCTTCCCTCTCTCTCTCCTCCTGGCAATCGCACCTCCTTCCCTCTCTCGCTCCTCCTGGCAATCACACCTCCTTCCCTCTCTCTCTCCTCCTGGCAATCGCACCTCCTTCCCTCTCTCTCTCCTCCTGGCAATCGCACCTCCTTCCCTCTCTCTCTCCTCCTGGCAATCGCACCTCCTTCCCTCTCTCTCTCCTCCTGGCAATCGCACCTCCTTCCCTCTCTCTCTCCTCCTGGCAATCGCACCTCCTTCCCTCTCTCTCTCCTCCTGGCAATCGCACCTCCTTCCCTCTCTCTCTCCTCCTGGCAATCGCACCTCCTTCCCTCTCTCTCTCTCCTCCTGGCAATCGCACCTCCTTCCCTCTCTCTCTCATCCTGACAATAGGACCTTCTTCTTCACTTGCTATCTATGATTATGATCAACCATTTAAAACGTGAATTATCACTCGTGAATCAACTGGTGCCATGCTCTTACCTTTTACCCATCGCTTTAGCAGTTTAAACTCCACGATTCAAGGCATTGGATCTTCTTCTGTGAGTGACGGAGGATGAGAAATGACGCCATCCTAATGACGCGTTCGCTGCACACGGCTACATTCACCAACAGGCACTCGATCCTTCGGGTGATGGAAAGACGCATCGAATTTAGAGCCAAGTTTTTACCATATTCGCGGAATAATTTCGTCATTAGCCGTCATGCAGGTCGTCACAGACCGTCAAGGACCTCTTCGCAGTGAATAGTCGACGTCATTCCGGAGACCAGGTTCTCGATTATTATATGACAAAATTTGTGATGTTCCGGTTGTATTTAAGCAGACAATGATGTCTGAACAGGTTAGGGCAAGACTGCTTTTAATTTGGCAGTTGATGTTCGCGTGTTTAATTAGGTTAGATAACTAGTTTTAACTCTCTTTTTTCTGTTTCAGCGCAATGCAGGTTTGACGCTTTGTCAGCGTTTCAATCTCTTGTCGACAGGAGAAAGGGTTGAACACATTACACGAAGGGGTCGCCAACGATAAAGATCACAGCACTAATTGGACCATATCTACGGCAAATCAACTTTTAATCAAGAAAGTGGTTCTGTTAAAGCTGGCAAAGTTAAGTTTATTTGAGGTGTTGTTATAGGCCTATATCCGAATGAATGAATTAAGCTCTCAGCGAAGTTCCAACTGGGTAAATATATGAATTACCAACGGAATTATATATATATATATATTCAATATAATTATATTTCAAACTCACTTGTTATTGTGAGCTCCAATTGGCGGATAATTTAATCGATAGTCTGGTGAACTCCGTGGATGAACCTCGACGTCGTAATACGCTGAATGATTATACGTACAGCATGAGTAACCATCCTCGATTTCACCGTCCACCTGACTACCACCAGTTGGTCGGTCTGTACGGAGGACCTCTGGAAAGAACGAGCTCCGTTCCGGACCATTGCTACATTGCATCGAACGACAATGTGTCCAGGGAGCGCAGCCCACTCTTCACCGTTAACAGGAAATGCTGCGCCGAGGGTGACGAATGCGACACGCAAGGATGCATCTGGTTGGTCGGTCACGGTCGAAAGAAGTCGGTTGTAGAGAACAAGAAGACGACCACTTCGGACAACTGCACCAGAAGTGCGACCACTGAAGCGGATAATAAATGCAAAGTAGACTTCGAGCTTAGTGATAATCTATGTATCGTTAACAAAGTGGCGAGTTCTTTTGGAGCCCTTTCACCGAAACTGTACAATGGAGGTGACGCTTCAACAACGACGACATCATCTCGGGCTACGCCTTCAAAGAAGAGACGAGGTCTAGATGGAGGAGTGGCACTGCACCACCACTGTGGCTCCATCACGTCCACGTCGTCCCTGTCCAGGAGAAGCGTCCTTGAAATCCCTCTTGATGAGAACAACGTTCCTCAGATCGACCGAGCCATCACGCCCCCTCCGCCCGATCTGCCTTCCAAGGTTCGCGGTCTGACGTCGGACACGAAGCACCAGTACAACCGCCGATTCGCCAGTCTTAGACTGGGCCAGTGCGGGCACCTACACCTTCCCGATCTTAGAGCGGTCAGGGATTCAGGGAAGTCCAACAGCGTCACACTGGCAACTGGACAGAACGGGTCAACTCGAGTCCACAATGTCCACAGCGGAACAAGTTGCAACGCGGAACGGCTGCAACGGCGACTGGTAAGAGAGGTTCCACTGCAAAACATCGGCGATGAGATCAGTCTCTACGGGACTCCGAAGGAGGAAATGACGCCTAGCAGAGGAATGTCCAAGTCGTCGACCTTCGCTAATCCCAACTATCTCCGTGAGCAGATCATTGCCGTATTCCAACCATCGGACAACAAGTTAGCGATGAAGCTCTTTGGGAATAGGAATGCCCTGATGAAGGAAAAGATCCGACAGAAGGCCGTCGGAAAATGGGTTATACATCCATGCAGTAATTTTCGGTGAGTAACGGATTTACTAGGAACTGAATTTACGTGAAATGTTACTTTTATTTGTGACACCTTTTACATTGGTACTATACAAGTGTCCCTTTATGGTTGGGTGAAATTTGACTTTCCATGCATTGCTGTGCAACATATCACATTAATATTTCGAAAAGAATTTTCAATGTCGGTCATTTATGCCAAAGAGCTAAGCTGAAGCAAATTTCTGCCATTGATCGCATGCATTGAAATAAAACGATGGTTCGCTGTACTGCTAGATGCTAAACTCAAGAACTGAAGAATGATTAAAATTTAATCATTCTTAAGAATGACTCAAATTTAATAATTCTAAAGCTCTCGAGTTAAGCATCTAGCAGTACATATAACAGCGTATCTTCATTTTCTTTTAAAGTAATATCAATGAAACTCAGAAACTGTTCAATGTTGTTCTTCGCCCACATGAACAGATCTGCTTTCACTTGACCGAATCGCGTCTTGACATTCTAATTACAGCGCTGAAGAAAGCGAAGTTGGGTTAAAAACATCAGTTCCGGTTGGAAATTTGATAGGTGGCCATTAATGACCATGTCCATCTGCGTCAACTCGCCCTTCCATTTACGTATTTACGTATTCAGTATGACAGTGCACGTAGACAACCAGCACTAATATTAATTAACAAAGGCGTCCTATTGTTGCATTCCCGAAATCGAAATATAGAAGTAATACAGCTCGGCATATCCATCACTACGAAATCAATTTTAACCATAATTATCTTGACTATGTTTAAGACAATAGACTATTCTAGACTAAGAACGTAACATTTTTCGGATGTCAATCAGCTTACTGCATGATACGTATATAGGCCTACATGTAATTGCTACTATCAGCATCGCCGACTACGAACCGTTTCTCGTTCCTTAATAGCTCATGGCGCTGCTGCAGCGTGTGCTACCTCAGTCCAATTTGTCACCAGTCGACTTGTCCGCTGGTGCCCTGTCCTGGTTGACCTGCCAGAAACGTTGATAGCTCTTCTTAATCATGTTCTTTGCTCTGTTGCCCGTCTCATTGGGCGCTTTCACCGCTTTGCTAAAATACATTGCTGCCTCGGACTACACGAGTGATTATTTGCGCTGGCTTTTCATATCACAACGTATCAACTACAGAATATCCGTGCTGGCGATGTTTTCTTGGCTCTGCTTCGAAATATCTGCGGGATGAGTGAGCTCTACTGTCCTGTTTCAGCTTTGCCTGGCAGTATAAAGAGTGAAGCTCCACGTTCTTCCTCTCGTGGCGAGCTTCTGATGCCTCGTGCATGCACCTCGATCGCACAGTGGTTGGCCCTTTCAATGGGACACAGTCCCCTTAAAGATGCTGCTGCTAGGAATAATGTTTTGCTCATTGTTTTTCACTAAAGTTGTTGCATCTTCCAAAATGAATGAAACATAGCTGTGCATAATCGTTGCGCTGAGGCGCTAAGGTTGCGTCTTCAAGCCATGCAACAAAAAAGTTGTGCACTGTAGGTCTAATACTGAACTGAGGTTGCTGAGTTTTTAGGCGCGTCAACGGAAGGGTTGAATTAAATTGTCACTTTGGCGCCGACAGCCAGAATCATATTAATGAATAACACGAGGTGAATTGTAATGTTAGAGTAGACAATGGTATATATGGTTTGCCGCAATCATAGTCATAATAATGTTTCCATAGACTCGATCATTGCGACAATGTTATATGCGCTTTTTGTATAGGTTGTAAAACAAATCTTACCCTACGCAATGCAATTGATTTCTACTCTAGTATACGTTCATTGCCATAAAGCGGTACGAGTCGTCGTCTGGTGCACTCAGTGGCCGTAGATGGTCATTCGAGGCTGCTTTGAGATTCCTTTCAACAGCATACGAACTGACTACAAAGCATGTCGTTTATTTGATGCATTGCTCGTATAATAATAATATGTGGTGCATTACTTGCGCTGTGCAAGCCGTAAATCCCAAGTCAGTGAGTTATGGGGTATGCAATGCAGTGATTGCTGCTTCTTTTCGCTGGTTTTTATAGCCCGTGATTGTTGAATTACTTTGGTTGACGACCCAACCCTATTCTTTTTGGACGGTCGTGTGTTAAATTGATGTTCAAGCAGCGTACGCTTGCTGCAGTTAGAAATGGGTTTTTATTGAACACACCTAAAGCTATGCCACATATCTCTTTATGACAAAGTAGACCCTAGCTGCTGCTATGGATCCTCTGTTTCAGCGTGATTATGAGTTAAGCAGGCTATATATTGACTAGGCCTATATATATATATATATATATATATATATATATATATATTGGTAAATATGTTCGATGCAGACTACGAGAATGACTCAGATCTGCAACGATATAAGAAATAGTATTACCTATCCGTCCATTTTGGCGCAGGATATTGATTGTGTAGATATAGGTTGAAGTAGGGGTATAATGTGGAGTAGTTCCAAATCTGTAGCCTTTTCTTGCTGTTCGGAGTTTGTACGGTCCTTTCTTTTAGCTATCACTTCTCCGCGAAGCAGAGTTTACTAAAAGCCTTAACATCACCTAATTACTATAATTTGCCGATCGCTCCATCGCCGTTACTGTCCCGCCTCTTTGAAACTTACTCCCGCCCGGATAATAAATATTATGACAAATATCTGCATCCTATTAACTAACCAAAGTCTCCCCAGTCCCCACATGCTATCTCCCCGCTGGTCTATCATTCAAAACTGAAAAATTGCTTCTTCACAAATTACCGGATTCATCCTCTTCCCTTACCTCACTCGCTGCTTCAACTCTAAACACCATCCTCAAGAGCAGTCCGAGCGTCTGGATCTTGACCACCTGCTAATCGATTTTTCTACGCACCTGTGCTTAAGCTGGTTCCCGCCACTTCGCTACTGTGGGCGTTATAGAAATTTCGACCCAACGATTACGAATTGTTGCTTTAACAGACACGTACCTTTGAAAAGTCAATCAATCAATTAATCAATCAAGAAAGGAAGAAGTAATCGCAAGAAGGATGGACATAGTAGAGGGAGATAGACAAACAGAGAGAGGTCACATAGCTATAGACACAGACGGAATGTATTGATAGGCAACTTGTATGAATGATCAACGCACGTTTAATCCGTTAAATGTTTTGTGGACGAAAGAAAAAAATGGGTTGCTCTTAACGTCAGATTCTGCGTTTCATTGGCAAGATTCAATCAACAAAAAGACTTTTGCTGACTTCTATTTCAATTGGAATTTGTTTACCTGCCTGTCATTCTCCTCATGGGCAACGTTATCCTCTTACAAAAATGGTGATGTATATCTAATGTAATATTGTAACATTTGCCAGTTTGTATTGCAAATTGCTTCTATTGCTGCCAATGTTTTGTGACAGAAGTTTTAAATGTGATATCTAATTTCTCAATTATACTAATGATATCATTGCCATGGTGATGTGATGTGATGTAATGTAATCGGTAGATTGGGATGTAACTGAGCATTTAGTTAGCGCGACTAAAACACTCAGAAATGAAATCGATTTGTCAGCGATGTAATTAGCGGTCTCTTTGTTCATCAGAGACCATGCACCGCGATTATTCGACTTCGCTTCTATATTATTCACATGTAATGTAGGACCGGGTTCATAAACCCTGCAACAAATAGTGAACGTCGCGTATAAACACGCACATAGCCGACGTGGACGCATGAATAAATCGATAGTTATAGCGTCCCTCAGTGTTTATAGAGTGGAACGTGTGATTATGGTCTATTTAAAGGCTTTCATGTTGACAGGCAGAAATCAGCAATGATGATATATATCACATCCATAGAGGCAGCTGCTTGAATTACAGAAAAAACAGAAGATTCTTATCATTGTGGGAGCCAATAAAACCAAGTTCACACAGAGCCAGATGTTCTTTCAAACATATACAACGGCTATCAATATAGGCATTATTACTTCGCGTTGTAGCCTTCAGTAGGCCTGCCTAATGTGTATTGTAATAACTATGTGCTTAAGTGATTGGCAAGTCTACATGTAAATCTAGAATATGTAGGCCTATCTGAAATGATAGGTTTTTAGTCCATGGCGCCCAGAGGCAGCGATCTCGTTTGAGAGGTAGGGGTCTCCCAATGATAGGGATAAGAAATGTGGGGGACAAACGTATAACGTGTCTCCTCTGTTAGGGTGAGGGGACCTGTCCCCTTGAACTCCCGGGATAGCCGCCTCTGCTGGTATCCACAGCAGTTGAGCTGTGTACTCCATCGCTTCTCGTTACAAAAGAAATAACTTGAAACCAATTTTATTAATTTATTGTGCTTCAATTATTTTATGACATTTCCTGTGTTTTTGCCATATTACTGCCCAAGAATTATAGGCTACCTTAATTGACTGCAAAACATAACTAGTTCCGCCGCTGTTTCGATCAATCAATGCAATGTCAAGACTCGATTGTTACGAGTATCGTCTGGACATTGTACAGAAGCAGCAGCCGAACTGAGCTGATGAAAAGAAATAATTATTATAATTCTTATTGAAGACTTAAACCACTTTTCGCTGAGATGACAGCTTGATATGCAACCATTGCAGTGTAGCAATTCTGTCCTCTCCTCGATTACAGACCTTTGAGCGCTCGTTTGTCACCCTACTTTGACTGCCCTGTGTCCCACCCCAGAAGAGGGGAACTTGATCAAACACCGGTGTACCACGAGCAACGTACTTTCCAGCAGATGCCGGTTGAAGATAGGAATGATGTTCGAGAGTTGCAAGTTGTGATCAATCATGGAAGCTATGTAAGATCGCAGATGACCTGAGGAGTGCCAGATTGAAGATGATAGGCCTACGTAAACAGACAGGCAGCCAGTGTAAAAAGACAAAGCACAGTAGCCAGGTGATTATAAGAGTCAGAAGATTTATTCAGGGAGACCACAGAGTATTGAGTTGCAGTTGTTAATTTTATTCTTTGAAGGAATCAACCACTTTTGCAAAGATAGTACGGAACGAGCATTATGTCTAAAGTAGGATGGGCAGGGCAAATATGGGCGACTTAGGGCGTAAACGTCACAATTGATTTCTGTTTCCTGTTAATGAAAGTTCATTTGGTCGACATTAACAAAGACAGAACCAAATAACACAACATCCTTTTTGTCTGGGAAGAAATGTATCCGTCGTTATTCTCCAAGCAACACTGAACCATGAAATGATTGAACTTCGTCATCCATTACCTAATTGCTCTGTCATCCATGGCAGATTCATTAGTCTGCGTTATGATAAATATGAGTCTTCGTTATCGTTTATAGGTCTCGACAGCTGGTAGCATGAAGGCGCTGCGTAGAGTCTGAAACTTTCCTCTCCAGTCTGTATGAATAAGGTTTCGGTTCAAATTTCACTCTTAGGATCCAGTTGAGATTCCAACACTGAAGTAGTTAATCGCTAAAACCAGCCGAATGCAATCTAGATATAGATTCATTTGGACTATTGTTGGCATCTGCACGTTCCAAAGGATCCTTGAACGGTCAAGGGAATTCAGTTGAGTCCAAAAGCGTCACACTGAGATCCTGTTCGAGTGTCAATCGAGTTGGGTGGTTTATCTTCGTTGCCAGTTGCCCAGTCTCAGACCGCAGCCATTTTAATTAAGCGTGTCATTGTCACGAGTAAGTTATGGGCACTTAGTGGTCGTTCCCAGCTGCTCTGTAATCCAAAGTCCACTGCAGCCAGTCTGTTGCCATAGGAGGTTCTCTCACTGCATGCGATATACTAATGGTAGTTTTCCCCTTTCCAGAAACCTGTTACGTGTGGATCTAAACCTCTCCTGATGCACCTATGTTCTTAGACACTTTTAAATTTCGCGTATAGGAATTCTATTATTCCGACTACCAATGCGGTGCCATGAAAACATATTAGATCATTCTAGGCACTAGGTCACAATGACAATTTCTACGGAATTCTGAAATTGATTGTGCTAAAGAGTTTACATATGCTTCCTGGATGATCGAGTTGGTCGTCTTAGTTGGAAGTTAATCGTTGTCCAACGTATTCACAATTGGCATATATTGTCGATATAGGTCTATTTTAAGCGTGTCCTTGGCTGCTGTGCATTGAGGTATTTTTTAGTAAACTACAAAACACATTACATATGATCACACGGAAATTATAGTATACAGTGGCGAGGCTAGGTAGTTCATGTTCAACGATGCCTGGCCATTAAAAGATGATTGACGTCACCCTTCCTCTGTATCCAGGCTTGAGATTGGCACCAGCCGAGAACGGCAGTGACGAGGTTTGGTGGCATATAATTACTTTTAATTCGTGTTTGTCGCAATTTTTGTGTCTCTGATGGTGAGAGATGCGTTGATAGGTGTTGTGCTTGTTTAGCGTGTGCGCTGTTGAGCGATCGACTGTGCTCAGGTAAATACGCTGAGGAGAGGATGGACTTGACCTTTTGAAATCAGGAGAACGTAGAACGATCAGACTGGAGCAGCAGCAGCAGCAGCAACGTTGCAACGAACTCTAAACATCAGACGATATGAACGAGCGGACGAAAGAGACGATAGGGAGGCATAAACACAGTGCAGGATAGACAGACTCAACTGTGTAGGTGCAGGGCTTGGAAATGGCTGGCGTACACAAACACACAAAAGGATGGATAGAGAGAGACATGCTTGCAGAGAAACAGATACAGTTTATCTGAAGGCAAATATCAATGGCATTTCTCATAATGCACAGATGAGCATAGACAGACAGATTCATTGTCTGTCTTCATTCCAACTGCCTGTCTATCTGTCTGTCTGTCTGTCTGTCTGTCTGTCTGTCTTGTCACTCTGTCATTCACTGCCAGTGCGCTTAGTGTTATACTCTTTGCCTCTCGTTCTATCACTTTTTCTGTTCGTCGGTTTTTCTATAAAAAAAAACAAACGGACGGATATCAACGATAGTCGCAGTGTTTCTTCAGCGGGCAGCTCCTCAATGGGCGAATGATTATAGACAGATAGACAGATCGATAGGTAGAGGTGGAATTATTATTGTCAGAGCGTGCGTCGCAGCGACATGTGGCAGTGACATGAAGAGGAAACGCGTGAATCATTATACAAGAGACGAACTTGGACAGCAGAGCGAATATCAATCCGTTTCCAGCGAACAACGAATATAACTGAGTTGGACTTTGTAACAGTCGGCGACATCCACCGTCTCTCCGTCTATCTGCGAACATTGCCTTTTATCTCCTCCTTTTAAAATCTGTTTTCCTGTATGCTAATCTACTCCAGCTCTTATATGTTTGCAGCCACGTTGAACTGTTTTTAATCGCCATGCAAAGATGAGTCCCGAATGCCAAATCCTTCTCTCATCTAACTGAACATTCTCATCCGTTAGCATGCAATTTAATTAATTTTACTTAATCTGAAATGACAATCCCACAGAGTAGGGGCCTGTAAGAGGGTTGATGGGCGTCCTTCCCAGCCCTGGTACAATTTCCATCTACAATAATGCTAATGCTATTGGAGTGTTCCATATCTACTTTAGAGGTGTTTTTCATCTCCACAAATTGAGACGTCAGTTTTATAGGCATACTGTTCCTTGTTTTTGTTACAAATCGGCGTACTTGAGATCTCGCATTATCATTAGAAGTTCTATTCCGAAATTTGCAATCGGCATTTAATAAGATCCTGCACGGCGCGTTGCAATTGACTCTTCTCACACTCATTCCTACTCGTTTTAGATTCTTAGTTTCTTATACTGTTTTCCATCGTTGCGATGTCCTTCTCACTGTGTAAACTTTTAAGATGATCCTCCGTTATGATTGAACCAAGACAAGTCCAAAGGAAGCCATCTTTATGAATAAGCAATACTCTTAATTTACCCGTAGGCCTACGTTTTGCTTATTGCCGGTGACTTTCAGTAGACAACTTTCAACTAATTTAGTTAATGAGAAGTATTGTATCAGATATACTAATCTGATACCGTATTAACATAACTTACATTGACTTTGTTTACGTGCTGTATTATCTAAATAAACAAAACAACTCTGATCAGCTAAATGTGATCTGCCAGTATTAACACGCTGCTGCCTCTGTTCTTGGACGCTGATTTATTTATAACTTGTGTGCAGTAAATGTCATTACTTTGAAACTTCCTTTCTATGATAATGTCTAGCCTTAGAGAGCCAAAAAAGCACACTTGCACCGAAGAGACAGAGCAGCACGCAGATACCTATCCAATGGGTCACTTAGAGCCACCATGAGTCAGACATGCACGGAAGAGATATAGGTACACGTGGAGGTCCACCTCAGTTCATTTACCTTCCACCTGACAGATGATATCGTTACCGCGGTCTGACTAAAGACGACAAAGTCGCAGCCGTGATCGCCCATGCATCAGAAACGGACGTCGCCATCTGAATTATATGGCAGCATCGTCCTTATAAAACATCCGGCTATCAGTGACAACAAATAGCATCCTTCTGACGTGGAGCCTGCTGCCAAGAATTGCCGAAATTGCCTGCATCACTATCGGTGGCGGCTATGGCTGACGGTAAAATTCTCCAAAGGCCGTAGTCAGACTATAAATCAAGCCATCACTGTCATGTCTAATGACGAATGATGGTTGGCTGATGCCACATCTTTGTTGATTCTGGTGTTAGGTATCTCGAACCGATTTGAACCTTTTCCGTTTATAACTAAAGGCGATACACAATTCAATGAATGGAGGTATCAATAACATCTGTGGAACTAGGCCTGGAGGAATAGTTCGTAAAATAGTCATAATGGGCTTACTATATAAAAAATTTATAATCTAATTATTTCATTGCTAGGTATTTATTATTTGTTGCTCTCTAAAAATGATTGGACTATAAACTGGTGAACAGCGGAACCAGTGAAACCATAATGGTGATATACTATTCCTATATATATGAATTTCATTCTCGTTACTTACCTGCGCTGTCTATCTAATTACTTACTTGTGTTTTCCTGCATTACTTACTTATTTCGGTACCAATGCACATTCCCTTTCCTTTGCTTTCCTCTGGCTACCAACTTATCCTTCACTAATATTTCTTATTTTCTTGCTGACCTCTCATTTCAGTAAGCACTTCTTTATTTCATTTTTTGCATCAAGCTATATATGGATTCGTTCCGTTTTCGTTATTCATTCATTCCGTTCACTATGTGCACTGTTAGATTCTTCCCATACCTTACTCAGCTCCTATTCATCTCTGCCTGCATTTCTTCGTCACTCCAACCTAATTGAGTCGTGTTTCTATGAATGCAAACAGTATTAAAATTGGCGCTACACATGTATAATTGAAGATGACAAACAGCAGAGTGAAGAATCGAATAGAAACATAGAATTGTGAATCCGAAGTCGTTTTCGCCCCCGAAAATTAATCAGTCAGTCAGTCATTCAGTCAGTCAGTCAGCCATTCAGTCAGTCAGTCAGTCAGCCATTCAGTCAGTCAGCCATTCAGTCAGTTAGTCAGTAAGCCAGCCAGTACTCAATTTGATCAAAGATTTCGCTCGACGTGACTTTTTGCGTCTATTAAGAAAATCAATTATCTTGTTTGCCTAAAAAATCTCTTAGATAATTCAAAATGTACTTCCAAGAAACGGCGGTGTCTATTCGTGCCGAGATGATGAGGCAGCAATAACGAAAGCAACTCATGCGCTGCCTGCTTCTGTTTCCATTTCGTGTCCACTCTTGTCAACTTGTCATTTCCTATTGGAATCGTGCCAAAAGTATAAGCCTAAGTATCAAGCAATCAATCATCAAATGGTTTATTTTGCAGCGAAATCAAATAAAATCCTAATCAGCTTTTCATATCATTGCGTCTTGGCCTAAAAACGAGTGTCAGCTAAAGCAAAGCAAAATGAAACAGAACAGAAACGAAATGAACGGATAACAGGTAACATGGAGGGTTTGCTCAAATCAAATGTTTAGGGCTAGAGTTGAGTCAAGAGACGATTAGACGTGATGATTAGGCCTACTAATCTACTAAATAGAGATTAGCTATATTATATAAGCCTACTACAATGCAAGTTAAGGGCGAAAGGTATAACGAAGGGATAACGTCGTATAATTATATATCGCATGTTTTTTGTCGCAGTGCTCTTTATTTGCGCAATTTCCATTTGCCTTCTTTCTTCTTTTGGCTAGTGAGTGACAGCTTTATCTGCTGACATTCTGGATATAAAGAAACATAGCCAAGCACAACAAGAGACCTCACATGCATTCAAATGCATATAGGTCCGCGTATCTCGAACTCCATTTCCTCTTCAATTCGTCATAGCCTGAACAAGTACCAATTTAAATCTAGATGGAGGACTATATCTTGGAGGATATGACATAGGAGTAACACATATACGTAGGCAACTTTCTCTCTTCCTTTTAACTTCAGTCATTTGGAGAGTTTTTATTACTACGTTGGGTGACGATGGACTGGTGGGGAGGGGATGAGCATGGTGTGATCCAGATTTCTCTCACTCTTTTCTTTTGACTCAATTATTGCTGATTTAGAAGGCTGTACAATTGTAACATGTATTTTGGTATAGTATGTCTCTTAATTAAGCATTGTCATGAAATGGAAATTGTTGGGTTTATGACAGGATATGCCTTTGCAAGCTGTTACTTTTCCAATTGATTTACCAAAGTGTTGGCAAAAATCTGTTTTTTTTATTGTTGCAACTTCCGGATGGCCCTAACCAGTAGGAACAATTGATCCCTAATTGGGTCTCCTGGGCAGTCTAACTTTGCTGTTTTTTCTCTATCGTGCATTTTGTTCATTGCCTATGTTTGATTGCCAAATAAACGAATAAACGTGCGTCACGGATCTTGTAATTCTTTGCTCAGAGCTGAGAGAACCAAGAACCACGTCGTAGATGAATAGGACTTCCTTAGCCATTTACATAGTCATATTTTATACAGTCGATGTATTTAATGTATAGATCAATGTGGCCTAATGTTGCCACTTCCCAGACTATAAGCCTTTTTGAGTTCGATAGATGTTTTGACATAAGAAACAAGATTCGTGCAACTATGAATACTGTATGACCTAGTGATGCTGACGTAGTGATGCTTAATTCATCATTTACATTATGCACGCATCGTCGCTTATAATTATTTAGCACGTTGAACTGCAATTGTTTATTTTAGAAATTGTACTTATGACCTCATGAAACCATCTATAAATATTAGTAGACCAACCAATATATACAGGATTTTATGGGATTAGGCTTAAATTTGTTGATTCATTAATTTATTAAAGACCATTCGCTCCTACGGTTCCTCAGCTGTTATATTAGACCTAGGTCTATCATTTTAGCGAGTGAGTCTACAGAGAAATTTGATGCAACGATGGCCTATATAGTGATTATTGTTTATCTGGGCGTTCTCATACTAATCTTCTCTACGCTAATATGTGATCTTTGGTGATTAGCTCACATAAAGTACATTGATAATTCAGATGCTGGACGGATGGGACAATGTAGTAGTAGGCCTGCTTGCGCGCAGTCAGATATGACTAACTCGCTCACGTTCATGTAGGCCTAGACGCCAATCGGTCGTCGTTCATAGACACTATATATGAGCAAACTCCATTGCGGCTGATATTGGACGCTCACATGAATTTCTTGTCCTTCAGCGGACACTGGATGCCTTCCAACAACTGTTCCAAAGGAGAAACTTTCAACTTCCATATATTGTGCTGGAGTTTGGCTCAACGATTTTTAAGCACTTCCAAACTGATTGAATGTTGAGGTTCTTAAGTTATTAATCATCGCTCCTCTTGCCTTGTAGGCTTACTGAAGAACAGATTTGGTTTTACAGGGTCAAGGTAGATCAACTTATCCATTATGTTAGACATCAGGGTGGCCTATTAAATTGTCACTGTATTATTTTGTGTTATTAATGTTTCCATAACGTCATGTGAACAGTGAACGCGCTTGACGACTTGGCGTCGCAGAGTAAAAACCTGTGTGAAATCCAGCTCCTGGAAGGCTGGGCCCCTGTATCCAGTAATCCTTCACGGTGTGTCTCTTCTTCAGACCTCAACCACTGGTTCGGTGAAAGATGCTATTATTATTTTTGCAGCCGTCAACTCGACGCTGAGCAGCACGAGCGTAGTTCAAAGGTCAACGCCAACCCATGAAAATTCCCGGAATAATTTCCGGTACTTTAGTTGCCAGTTAGCGACCCCTCTGGTTGGTAGGATCCTGGTGGCGAGGCGGGCGAGACCGCAACAAAACATCCAAGCATCATCTGAGACACTCATATGCACCACCGAGAGTGAAATAACTCATAAAACATACCTTCCATATTGTTCTCTCTCCTGTTGATTATCAATGTATGCATGTTACTCACATGTTCCTCTGTCGTAATCAATGAAACACATTGAATCGAATTGAATGAAACGAGCGACATTAATCGAGCAAAATCTGCAGGTTACCAACTTATTGATGAAATGCCACACGCTGGAGAAGCACGGGCTCAAAGCCACTGATATAATTATGTAAATAATATTGACATCGGTCACAAACAATTTATTAATGCGATACAATGTAATGTAAGGTGGATTCTCTAGACAGCTACTCAGGACGCTCGTAGGTAGGCTAAAATTAATGACTTTGAAGGCGATTATATTTATGATAAAAATTTATGGTGTTGAGGCTTTGATATTTTCTCTGTCTGCGATCCACGGACTTCTGTTGAACACACGCGTCCATGACTACTTCAGAGAGCCCACAATTGCGTCACTGGCTTTGGCATAACTGAGCAATAATTTATTCTTTGTTCTTATTTATTATGCTTATGCAGAACAATTTATATTGCACCACTCAAGAACTAATCAGTTCGCTCTTGTAGGCCCACGTTTGAGGAAAAATAATTGCAGCAGACCGAGAGTGCTTGCATGCCAAACGGATAGGCGGACTGACGGACGAACGGAAGGAGAGACGTAAGGACGGACGTAAGGACTGACAGTTGGACCATAGTCATTTCGCCAGCAGCGTCTGAAGAGAAACTTCTGGTTTAACTAGAACATAAATATATGCAGGCAATTGTCACACAAAGATGCTATATTTTATAGAGCGACAGGCGCTGCGAACAGAGCCCGTCTATAGTTAGAAGCAGATTAAAGCATATCTAATTGCCGTTTATTAGTATTCTGCGCTAGACTGTCCAGATGCTCACACCATATCCTTACGAGTCAGAACCCTGGCAGGGTTGCTAGGCCGACTCAATTGATCGAGCTTCGTTCCGGTTCCGTTTCCGGGTGGTTAGCGCTGCGACAGAGCGCGGAACAAGCGCCGCTGAATGAAGCGCTAACTTGGCGGAATGCCAATCAGTAGGTCGTGATTGGCCTACATATTTTAGGCGTCAGGAAATTAAGCACTCTGTGAACTTCTTTGCGTCTGACCATCAGTGCGTTATGTGAATACGCAATGTTTCTGTGCAGCCGTCGTTGGGGTCGTTAACTCCAATGCCTTCATTATTACAGGATCATTCATTTCAAGGTAGTTTCGTTTCCATGAACGTCGTTTATTGAGCTGTATTATTTACATGAGCATAATATATTTCAAGGTATTTTTATCCATCATTTATAATCGCTGAGCTTCCCTGGACATAATTTGTTCAAGATATCTTGTTTAATTAATTGAAGAGCATTTATGCAGATGTGAGAAATTCTAAACCGGTGCAGGAAATGATGCAAACAACGGAGATGGAACACATTATAATCAAAAGCAGGAAATAGAGCAAGAATTGCCGCCCTGACATTATCATTGAGCAAATGAGGATGATGAGATGTCATCTTGAACAGCCAGGAATGTGGCGTTTTTGAACTAATTTTGTGGTGTGCTGAATTAAATGTTAAAATTTACGAGTTTAATGATTTCTGAGTTTGCATACGATTGAATGACCTGAAGTTGTTGTCTGCCGTTCTTTAAGGTTTTACTGGGACCTATTCATGCTAGTTCTTCTCATTGCCAACCTCATCATCCTTCCCGTTGCTATCTCTTTCTTCAACGACGATCTCAGCACAAAATGGATCGTCTTTAACAGCGTCTCTGATACTGTCTTTCTCATTGATCTCATCATAAACTTCAGAACAGGCGAGTCTATTCTTTTTCCAAGCAATTATGTAGCTCATCTATATGAAGGTGCTACAATTGATTGATAGGCAAGCTTTATAGTCATATACTGTTTAGAAATTGAAATCGACATGAACACGATGTTGGATCTTGCAGATAAGTAGTGCACTACCATAAGGCTTATTTATAATAGTAATCATGTATATTAATATACGATTATCATCATAATGCTGTAATTTAATTATATATATATATGAAGGCAATTTTATTGTTTATCGGGTTATAGTGACTCCCTGGCATTATAAGTCTATTTGGCATCCTGTTGGCTGTCTTCCCAGAAGTTCCGGTTCCTGGATTGGTCTGAGCAATGCGTACGCTTGGAATGTGCGTTATTGTTCGTTTATAAATACTTAGGCTGCTCACTAGGAACGTCGACTTACTCTTGACGGTTCCAGTCCGCGAGTCACGAGCTGTGACGTATCTTATTATTATGTAGGGATACTTTTTACAATGCAGTGTATCTAAGATATTATCATTATTTTTAATTTAATTACTAATGATTTGCGAACTTATCAATATAATATTTATTTGCATGTGAGGTTGATTGATTGATTGATTGATTGGTGTATTCGCTGGTAGATGGTGAGCTCATCGTTACCTGTAGTTTTATTGGTAATGGATCACAAACAGCAATAGCTGCCGAATCTTATATATATATATTTATAGATATATATATGCATATATATATGCATAAGCCTAAGACTGTACCGCAAAGGGCGCATTTAACGACATTGACACGACTGCACTCGATGACTGATTAGCCCACGGGGATATATATGGTTTCAATTGCTGGAGAACTTCATTCGCCTTGTGAGTTCGATACCCGATGGCCCAAGTAAAACGGAAGGTGGTCTTTGCAGGCTGCAATGCAGTTAGATAGAATCGATTTCTGCTAATTTTTTTATCTGTCAATATTACACTATATAATCTTACAGCGTTCATGGGAGTTTGAATTAATTAACGAAGATAATTATTATTATAAGTAAATATATGTTACTGTTATTATTATTATCATCACTATCTCGCCGGAGGTAGAAGGAAACTACCAGGCTCTAAGAAACTAAAAGTTGGGTGAAAGTTCTCGGCGCCAACGAGTTACTTCAAATCTCCTATTATCATTATCGTTGCTATCATTACTATTATTATTTTTATTATTATTATTATTATTATTATTAGATATTATGATTATTATAATTAGTATTAGTGTTAGCAGTAGCAGTAATAGTTAGGAAATCCTTAAATCGACTGCTGAGAGCGATGAAGTAACACGAAAGACAATGTCATCGAAGTCGTCGATGGTTGTCCTAGAGGCCGTCCATAAATGACATCACTCAATTTTGGACGATTTTTGACGCCCTCCCCCTCCTCGTCACGCATCGTCACAAATACCATGACTCCCTTAAATAGGCCCTTTGACGACATAGAGTTCTAAACCCCCACCTCCCAAAAAACCTGATGTCAAACATATTTTATGTAAATTTTCTTAGAAATATAAATAAAGTGATGATAACGTCAAAACACTTAAAACTATTATATATAGTAGCACAAAGAAAAATGGAGAAAGTATGACTATTACACTCATTATGCATTCCACGAGATGAAAAGCTCTGGTAGAATCATTGCATTTAAAAATTGTTTAATAACAATAACTTCTATTGTTATTACGTTTTCAATCATACTATTATTAATGCTTGGGGTTTTTAGTTGCATTAATGGTGTTGGTACAGACTTCAACTATTTGTTGTTATTCTGCCTATCATCTAGGGCATTAGATTCGTTATTAGGCCTATTATTTTTACTTGATGCCGCGTATGTTACTACCTAGTATGTTATTATTGCTTCGTACATAATTATTATTCAAAAAGTAGATTTAAATTAAGTAGCATCATAAATACCAGCACTGTATGCATGAGCTGTGACGACCATTATTTTTTGACCATGCCAATTTGGTGCTGTGTATACCTTTCATCATTTCTGATTGCTGTCATTATTTTTGCTATTCTCTGTTGGTCGCAGGTATAATAGCGGACAATTTTGCGGACGAAATCATTCTGGAGCCGCGTGAGATAGCAAAGCACTACCTAAAGACCTGGTTCATTCTAGATCTGATTAGTTCCATTCCACTCGATTATCTGATTCTGCTCATCTCACCAGACACCAGCGTCTCGCAGATCATACACGCCGGTATATATACACGTCCTCTTGTTGCTTATCAGCCGCTATAATAGGCCTATGCCACGTATCCATAATCATCACTCAGATCACATCACATCACTTAATAATTAGTGGGTAAAGTCTTGACGGCGCCGTCGTCGTCTGTAGGTATTCGGAGGTGTTGTCTGTAGTGGGATTATTTATTCAGATGTGCAACTGCTATTGGTCCTTCATCCGTTTGTAATGACGTAAGGAGAGACGTAAGGACGGACGTAAGGACTGACAGTGTGACGTAGCATTGCCTATATATAGAGATTACGCTGTGTTGCAATCAATCGAATGGCCAATTTACATGCACTTGGATTCTATTGCATTAGTTTTAATCTCGGGAAACCGGTATAATGCCCTCAAGTGTAGCCACAATTTACACGATTTACTCGATCTGTAGCCTAATATTATTATTAGCAGCAGCGGCTGTTTCTGCCGCTACGGTGAACTTTGTCGACTCGGATCGTCTTCTGATTTCTGAGCCAAGACCAGTTTCATACTTGTTAAAACAGACGAGAAATGTCGGCGATGGGTCACCCATCTAAGCTAAATAGATAACTTAACTATAGTCACAAAACATTTACCAAAATTATCTTTCAGTCGACGCGCAGTTTTTGCCTAGGCGTGAGTAGAATTATTGATTCATCCCTTTGGCGAAAAGCGCCTCTTTGGTCTGTGTTAAAATGGCACCAAAATTATAGAGAATTGTTACACTACATTGCCATAATTTATCTGCTATTTTAATTGAAAGGCCGGGCGTTGAGGATATTTCGATTGGTGAAACTACTGAGTCTGTTGCGTCTACTGCGGTTGTCTCGACTCGTGCGCTATATAAGCCAATGGGAAGAGGTAAGTTCATCATCACCTTATGTTCAGTTGCTACGATGATTCTATTCAAAGATCAAAATGACACCAGTTAATGCTCGAAATGAGAACATTTGGCATTACATTTATTCAAGTGCAGCGAGCGTTGAAAGTTTTGAAACAAGCCAACAACTTATTAAAACTGATTTTAGACAGCTTTGATGTCTTACAAAAGGTATTGTTTCCTTGCATTCGTATACTGTATGGAACTAATGTTGATTCTAGTCTTCAAAATATACTTCATAACTATTGTTGGCTCAACGACCCCGTTGTAATCATGCCCTCAGTAAAACTCTACTCTCTTGACTTGTAACCACTATCTTGTCTGTATAGACTATGTCGAAAAACACAGATATAATGGTAAGTTTCATTAAACCATTGACATTGTATGGACTGACTGTTCACGAATAGCATGATAATTTTGAGAAGAGGATTAAATTTTTAATCGTTATGTCGGTGAATAAAAGAAATGAACCCGTGACCCGATCCTGTTGTTATCGACTGAGGCATCTCATCGACATTTGTACAATATTCTTCTCCACTATGTTTACAACCATGGCTGGCCGACACGCTTTCGTCTCCACACACATTCATTATTGCAATTCACTACTAATTGGACTTTCTAGGGTTCTATCGTCCTCTGTGCTGTCTGTCTTGAATTTGCATTGTATTGTATCTATAGATTTATATAACGTCTCCCAAAGTGCATTCTCAATCAGAGACACTTGCAAGTTGCAGCGCAAGAGACCTGCAGAAAATAAGTGGTTTTGAAAAGTGGCACTTGGCTCATCCGTTAGTAAGGAGTTATGTGTCGAGGGAGGGTGCTGGTCATATTCCACAGTGCAAGTCCATTGAATAAGTGCAAAGACCTGTGTGTTAGCCATAGCAGTCTTTGCTAGCTAGTGGAACATAGAGATTGTGCCGGGTAAGAGCGAGCTGAGCATGCAGAGGGCGAGCCATGGGTAAAGCGCCTGCTCAATGAATGTGCTCCTCGTGAGCATAGAAATGAGCAGTTGACGAGTGTTTACATATAAGAGATAAGAGAGATAAAACCCAGGACAGAATAATGAAGGATATCAAATGCTGCAGCCAGGTTTATTTTTTACACGTTTTGCTCCATAGTGCGACGTATCCCCACATGCGTCATTGGACATGCATCTCTGGACATGCATCACTGGGCCTAATGATCTTCACTCTATCCTGTTTAAGTTCTTTTCCGAAATACCTCTGCGATATTTTGTGTCTAATATACATTTGGGTTCTTCTCGCCCTCTTCGTTTCGCTGACCAAATTCCTATTTTTTGTCATTGGTCCAACATTGGGCTTTGCTGTAGTGTGTGGATTACCTCTGACAATTCGTGGCAATTTATATATATATATATATATATATATATATATATATAGCGCTTTCAAATAGCTCTGCTGTGAGAAACGTTTAACAAAATAATGTTCATATTAGATTAAATTGAGTTGGATTCAGGATGAGGCAAGGGGAGACGAGTACCTCGGCATAATTCTCAAGACGAGGCACGAAGTGACTACTTGGCAATACGAGACGTGCCTCGTCTTGATTTTGCCTATGGATATACAGTGTATAAAGACCTGGTTAGACTGAGCCAACGTTGTAGGCCTACGTGTCACAATGTATATGCAGTATACTTACATGCATAAAGGTACATGTCTTTTGCGTTATCATAAAATTAAAATATTTGTTTCATTTATGTTTCCTTAACAAATTTCAACTATATTTCAACTATATCAGGATATAGGACAGGTAAATTTATATTCATGTATAACATTATGCTGTAGTACGTCATTTTTTGATACACACGAACTATACAATACACACATAGTCTGCATAATAGTCCTTTAAAATAGTCTGTGGTCTGTATGTGTTAGGGGTGTAACAAGCGGGGGGGGCAGAGGGGCACCGGCCCACAGTTTCAAAACCACCCAGTTTTAGTGCTAAGTGCCCCCATGTGCCCCCAAATCGGTTCTTTTAGTGTTTCTCCGATGGCCTTTTAAGTTGACTTTTGCTAAGATAATTTGTGCCCCCATTTTTCAAATTTCTGGAAGGAGGCAAAATTCAAAAATTGGGGGCCAAAAAAATGTTTGCGCTTCATGCGAAATTTTTAAAATTATGCTCTCCCACTTTTCAAAACCTCGTTACACCTCTGGTATGTGTAGTGTTTATAAAGCTTAGAAGCCGTCTATGAATGACGTCACGCGCCGAGGGGGAGGGGTAAGACATTAGCGACAATGTATGAAGAGGGGAGGGTCTAAAAAATGTGACCCACATCCTCACATCAAACATCAAAATGCGTAATTTTATTATAAATATTCGCTCAATTAAACAAGTTCTTCCTTATTAACAGTTATTGCTATTTGCTACCACAATTTAACAAAACTAATTATGAATGATTATTATCTTCATTTTTATAGTACTTGTACGATTTGTGTCAATTTTGGGGGTTTGGAAGTGAGGCAGCCATTCTATAACACATAAGCAAGAATCAATTAGTCGGCTAAAACGCATCAGGCCACAGAGAGAGTCAAAGCACGTCGGCAACGTGAACTGATTGTTGTTATCGAGAACGAAGAAATGGAGAGAGTGTAGATTGGATATATAAAGAAGAGGAATTCTGAATGGAATATCTATTTAGCAGGATGATGAGATTCAAGCTCACCCTATTTAATCCATAATGGAGCATTTTGTTTCTCCGATGGAGAATGGAGGAGCATAAAGTTTGTTTTGTTTCAACTTCGTTCAAGTAATTGTTATTAGAATTGTTTAAAATTTTTTAATGATTCTGCGAGAGCTTTTCACCTTGTGAAATGCATAATGAGTGTAATAATTATATTTTTATTTAGTTTTCTTCGCTGTACCATAATATGGTTTAAAAGTATTTTTATAGTTACAATTATCTTGTTTGGTAATTTAAAAAAATTTTCCTTACAAAATTCTTGACATCTGGCTTGTTAGGATATTATGGAGGGGTGCGGACCTTTGTGACGTAATATTTTAGGAGTGTTATGACTTTGTGACGACGGGCCAAAATTCGCCCAAAATTGCGTGTCGTCATTTATGAACGGCCCTTTACAACTCTACTCCATGCTCTACGCTGTATAAAAGGCATTCAAGCTTGTGAATGTTTTACTTTGCAATCTTTATTTACGTTAAGTTATTAGGTTTTCCGTCATGAGTAGTACCTGTGTTCAGTGTCTTTCGATTTAATTAACCAGCTTTGGCAGATGTAGCGATTACGCTGTATTTAGTAATTATTGGAGATAGATTTATTATCGGCTGTTGCCACTGTTAGACTAGGTATTCGACAACACGGGACGCGTTTCATGCCTCAATAGACTGTGCATGCGGTTTAAAGGCTGGGTTTTGAAAATTGAATAAATGTGGAATTAGAAGACTGTGATCTCATAATTGTAATTAAAAATGGAAATAAACAGAGAGTATCGGCCGAAAAATTTAATCTACGCCAGTATACACGATGTTGATTGTAATGAAGACAAGACATCTCATCAGTTAGCAAAAGACTTCAACCAATTATCTTTCGAATTGACGATCTGACGCCATGCTCTCAGTTTCAGAACAGAGCTCGTTTGATGTAGTAAAGTGACAAAAGACGGAAGCGTCCACGGTACAAAGACAGGCATGTAGATCAAAGATGACGCATGTCCAGCTATCCCTTGAATGTCGGGTGCACAATGAACAAGCATTCGATCAATCAAAGCATTGACTAACGGTCGAGGCCACTCCACGGGGCCCCTCATCGCTTCTCCTCTATATGGAAACAAATTTACCCGAACTGCACGTCCCTTCGTCTGTAGATCTGATAATCGGTCGTGTAACAGGAAGTTCAACATTACATGGAAAGAAAACATCGTCCAGACGGTTCCAAATCTGCACCTGAAAAGAATAATAATTCCATCGACCAGCAGCCATTAAACTCCAGCCTATGATATATTGTAAAAATTGCACTAGTCGAAATGACACAGACGGCAAATCGCAATCGACGCTGACTGCCAACGTCCGCAGACCATGGTATAGAAGGTTGTTTTTTTCAATTGTGAAGAAATATTTTTGCTGGTATATACGGTATTAAAACGCCGGGCATTGAACAGAGAAGAAATATTTTTCCATTAAACGCTTGCTGATAAAAGATTAACTTGCTAACTGCGCAAGCAATGTTTTCGCCGCGATGCTCTATATAATAAGACTGGGTTTGAAGATGGAAAAAACCTTTGTTGGAATGCATAATATGCAAAGCGAAAATACCTTCTTGACTTGAAGCTGAGTCATTGAAATCTTCTTTAATAGGGCGTCGATGTCACGGATATAACGTTTACATCTATCAACAATCTCGCGTTGTATCGGGGAACGTCTTTGCCTTCTTTTGCTCATGCAATGGTTCATCCTACCCTGAAGTTATCTCAAACGTAACCTTCAAACCTTTAAAGTATCACTCGAAAGCTGAGCGGAGGGCGTCAGCTTATTCACGAGCGCTCGTAGGATTGTACGTAAGACTAGTTCGAAGGAGGTTCAAGTCCGGTTTCCACAAGGTGAGAGGAGGCAGAATAGCTGTCGGTATGGGCGAGAATTGGAAAGTGGATGATCAGGTGAATTGGGGTTAACGCTCTTGAAGTCTTTTGTCTTGAGTGGAAAGCTCGATGGATGAGGGATGGAAGAGTTTGAGGCAGATGATTTTTAGTTATTGACACTGCCGGTACAGAAGCCGAAAAAAAGGTGCAACATTCAGGAGGCAGGTCCTCCCAGAGACAAGGTGCCGAATATGGCTCGGATGGGCTAGTGACTTTTGGACAGGTTGCAGGTGCTTAAATTGTGTGGATTCTAGGTTGAGGGAAAGAAAACTGGAGTACTCAAGACTTGAGTGGACAATGAGGTAGATATCTTCTCTTGATCGCAGTGACCTGTTCCAATACAGACTCATCTCAACCTTAAATTTTTATATTTAATATTTCTGTCAGCCAATGTTTGTTAATATGTTGATTTAGACACTTGGGGCGCAAGTGGGTGGTGGTGTTTGGAAGGGCTATTAGGTGCGAATGAGGTGGCAGATAGAAGGTATTGATAAGACGTTTGATTGCTTGTATTAAGACAGTTGCTGCTTTGACTTCCGAAGGATACGGACGGTCGTTTTATGTTTTAATTTTTGTACAGTAGTTTAGGGACTGTATTTTATGTTGTTAATAAAGAAAATTGAGAAAACAAGAAGACGTGTCTCGATCCTTGTAGTTTGGTAAGCTTAACTCAAGGAAAAGAAAGTTGAAGTTTACAATTTCGAAACTGTTTTTAATCATAAGGAAGCTCGCCTACCTTTCATTTAACTAATCGATTGCTTTCAATCAGGATATAGTCAATTGATTCACCCCGATCCCTCATTCTTGCTATTGGTAATGACATTATGTGCGCTCATGGATAAAGACAGGGAGACTACATTTGCTCTTTCGATTCGTCAACTGCGTTTGATACAGCTGTAGACCATTCACTTCTTCTGCACTGTCTACACAGTTTTGGATCCCCTTCAAAAATTGACTTGCTACTTAAGCCTATACCTATGTCCACATTGCGGACATCTGAGTGGCAAGTGTTCGTCTAGTGTTTTTTTAAATGTTTAACGTACTGCGTAGTTCAATGCACCTTCAGTTTTACTTTGCATTGTGCATCACACCACCAGAAGAATGGAAAAAAATTAACTAGAAGCATGATCTATGTTCTCTGACATTGAATTATAAATTTAGTTTCGCAGTTTGTCTTGTTACTTATCTATGCAGCTACCTTCCACCGCCTCAATGCAAAGAAAAAATGACTGACTACCTCTGATTTTCATTTACAAATAGTAGTAATAAATCTTTGCATAACCTACCTGCTCAGCAAAGTTTGCTATAAATTAGGCTCGTAGTTTATAAAACCTTGAATTCTGTTCAGGAACAATAAAAACAGGTTACTTAAAATCACTGTACATTCAGCAGATGTATCATCTGTCTCAAGCTCTTCCATCCCTCATTATTTAACCCAACCATCCGATTTATCTTCTATGATTGCTTATTAAGAATAAGGTTTCAGTTGCTGGACTTATAAACGTCAGTCTCTTGTGTCGTTCTCGGCCGCAACATGATGTTTCCTTTCCAATTACTTATCCACCAGAGGGCGATCCCTATGTCTTAGTGGACCATAGGCTGGACATTCTGGGTATTGACCTGACCGTGGTTGGATCTTGGTGCGCCAACGCTTAAGACCTTGCGAATAAGACACCAGCAATACGGAAGTTGATAATAATTAGCATTAATTAACACCTGTATTAGGATCTGTTTTTGATAATGAATATTAAATGATTCTCTAAAGTGATTTACATTTGTCTGTAAATAGCCACAATTTATGACAATAAAAGACGTTCGTTGAATTTAACGCTGGCGTTGACGTTCTTATGTAGATACGTTGGCGCAAACAACCTGTTTGTTGTAAAATACAAGATGGCGACTGGTCAGTCGTAGCTGATTGCAAACACTATGACGAGAGAGTTGAGAACATTCAGGACTCTTAAGGCTGATTGAAGTTTCAGCATGAGGTTGCCTACAACTAAACAACCTACCCGATGCCCATCAATAATTGTTGCAATTACTTCAAATGAAAATATAGGTGTCAAAATTGGTCAGTAGTTGACTGTATTTTCCTGATCGAGTCCAAACTTTTCAATGAAGCTAGAATGCTTGTGCACTTTGACGACTTTTAATAGCTTCAAAAGATCTCGTGGAGTGCAGTGCTAAGATAACTCGAGATCGATTTCTTTGCCATCTTGCAACGCCTGCCTTGCCTTCATAAAGATGCAGTAATACAGTATTGGTATTTGTGCAATAAATGACAAGCTCGTGTATAACATGTTCAGGACTGTGCGCTGCGGCGATTGTCATGTTTGACAAAGTTTGGTTCATTGATTGCTCGTCGCCTAATTACGAACCAACCAGTTTATGTTCAGCAAACATCGAAGAAACACCGAAAACCGGACTCCGATCGAACTGTCTGTTTGCTTCAGTTTAGAGTCTTAAAATTATAATGTTCAGAAGGAGACGGAATTGCTAGGATGAAGAAGAACAAATGGTTATGAGATTGAAATTAATAGATAAGATGACAGATTGCTTATGAGGGAACCCCAAGCCAATGTTGGCAGCTGCTGTCCACTGATGCGCAATATCTTGCAGCTAAACCTTTGATGCCTATTATAGCACTGATTACCTTTTAGCCGCGGTGACGGCTACATACTATAATGTAAATTCTGACATTATATCAAAGTAGACGCATGTCTTTCCTGATGCAGTAAAGTTAGCGTATGTTTAATTACTTCGAATCCTGCAAGTGATGTTAGGCCTGCCTTGTGTCGAATTGAGCGCTGCCGCATATTTGGCTCATTGTTCCTTTAATAACTAACTGCACAGGTTTTACAATTTAGTAGGCTACACCTCGTCTTTAAAGAATTATTGATGTAATTCATGCTTTTTGTGAGCCAATTGATCTTTGCACGAAGTTACTAGTACCTCGATTATTAGGATTAGTTCTCTGCTCGATCTTAAATAGTAGTTGTCGTTACCATTCTCTTCATCCTGGTCTCGGTCATCATCTCAACCCATACCACTGTTGGCGTTCCATGACTAAACACCACAAACAGTACCCGTATAACTGCGCATCCATCTACCATTGCCGTCCTCTCTTGCTTCATTCTGTCTGCATACGCCCTCCGTTATTGACACATGAAGTATGTCTGTGAGTATCTGTGTTGTGTGGGTGCTGCATCTAATTTAAGGTTTTTAGGTTCCGACATCCTGTGTAATTTTTGATTCATCCATCCATTCTATGAACGTTTGTCTGAGCGTGACGGATAGGTTGTTTTCTATGTCTATGCACAGCCTCTGCAGTTGCCTATTGTGCTGGGTGAGAAGATTGCGATTTCGGTGGCTTCGTGATGATGTCTGTGATGTCTCCTAACTCCAAACCCCATCGCGACATATTGTTCAAAGCTTTATGCCATGACAAGCTTTGCAATGACGCAATGTAATCGTCATCTTACAGACATGTAATCACGATGACGTTTGAGTGGACTCAAGAAACTGTAATAAAGACATGTCTCGTCTGTTTAACACTCTCCCGGACATAGTGATGTTAAGGGGCGTCTCCTTATTGAGTGGAGAGTCTGTAGATGAATGCAGACCGTGTATTGATCACTCAGACTCTGTCACCTTGATTTATCCGATCGTCTACGGCGTCATTTTTTATGCAGTCGTCCACTAAATTGTGTACCTTCTACGAATCCTGAGGCACAAAATCGATCGCCTTCAGATTGGACATAGATAATTAAGTTGGAGGATCTGACAGCCAGATGGAACCATCTGATGACCAGAGACTCTTGCAGTCTCAATCTGTCCCGTTGATTGTGCATTTGACATTGACTTAGGCCTAAGCCACAGCACTGTCTCAATCCAATGCATCTGATTGCCCTGATCAGTGACTAAATATGGGCTCCCTTAAGACGGTCAAATTCTCGTCAGAATAATGACTTTAATTATGTGTGCATGAGCAGTATCATTTGTTTTTTAAAAGGCTCAATGGTTCTTAATTATTCAAATTTTTATTTTGCTTCTACATGTTGGCCAAATTATTTAGAGTTAGAGAGACCTGTCATTTACGGCGTGAGAATAAAATTATGACAGTGGCAAATTGATATCAATATATATATATATAATAATATATATATATAATATATATATATATATATGATTACTACAATGGGGTATTCTAAGGCTGCATGTACCATAATTGCAATCATGCAATTTAACACATATATGGCGCCTACTCATGGCGATTACACGGAAGCACTCCGACTTTACATTAATCTATTCCCAACAAACAAAGATCTTGAATTAAGAGATGACCATCAACTCCTGCTGCAACCAGAATTATGTAACGCATTTACAGATTACTACTCAGAAGTGCAGCTCGATCAAACACCGACTGAAAATGATGGTCCTAAGGCTGCATCTGTGTGAACCCTTCGCATAAGGTGTAATGCTAATGGACGCCCATTCCGTGCAATAGAACCAACAACAGAAAAACAAAGGTGCTGTTTAATAGCAGTTCGCGCCCGGTAAGCGATGGGTGGGGGATGCGGAAGGAAAAACGTCCCTGAACACCCAGAATGCCAGGTGCTTAAGAGGTGTGCTGTAGATTCATTCCTAGTCGTGAAATCATGAGGTAACGATGATCGACCGCACCAGAGAAGGAGGCCGCACACCTTCTGGCGCCAAATAAATTGGCTAATACAGCGACCACATCGCCACTCTAATGCTACTGCACCGATCGAATCCGACAGTCAATTAAATGGACCTATCATTTATATATATATAAATATATATATATCACACTTAGTCAGAACGTGTTTTTCTTTATAAAATCCAACAACGAGTCCTGCGTTAAAACCTGCAGTCATCCAACATCTGCCTCCAAAGACCCGGATGAATAGGACCGCAAGTGTCAATCCAACTTCAATGTAAG